>CAMZMU010000085.1:69002466-69124124 GCA_947311845.1 Poa pratensis
GCTTCTGTCCTTCCATTGTTGAGGAACTCTGCTGAAATTTTGTTGCAAAGAGTTCCAGGAGCCATGAGAAGGACTTGAAAGTAGCATTGGATGATGTTGTGAAGATTAAGGGTGTGATTGGAGTCCACGATGTTCATTTATGGAACTTAACAAACACCGATATTGTAGGCACTTTTCATCTTTGTATATCAACGGAAGCTGATAAATCTGTTGTAAGAAAGTGCTTCACGGATATTTCGTGAAGCTGGGATTCAAGATCTGACTATCCAGATCGAATGTGTCAAAAGATAGTAGCAGTTGCTGGTGCAGCGACACTTGTAGGTAGCGTCTTACGATTTTGGCATAGAGCAAATATATCTGTAGTGCTTCATTCAGGAGCCATCCTTTCTATGTATCATTGAAAGGAAATTGAATTAAAATACACATTCGCAGCTTCGTTTTGATCTTACATATTCTCTAATTGGTGCAGTTATAGTTCAGCGATTTTGACTTCAGCATACGTTTTGTGTACTGACCAATCACAGTTTAGTTCTGATACGTATTTTGACAGGCTGCACCAGTAGATCTTAAATTGGACATTCTTTTTACAGATACAGTGGCCGCTAGCGTATGTTGTAAGAAAAAGAGGATACCTAATGTTCATTACTTAGCCGAAACATAATCTCCCTGCACGAACCTGTGAAACTATTACAGAGAATCAGTTCATTTTTCGGTTTTGTTAGCAGCCGTAGAGTTTATTTGTACTCTCAATCGATAAGCACCAGAAATTCCATAACATCAGTAAGCACTGTTTATTCACTTCAGTTAAGACTTAAGAACTGTATCTTTGCTGAAAATCACATTCTTTTATCTCCAATAACTCCAAAAGTACTATTGGGAACAAGCGTTGCAGTAAATAGATAAACAAAATATACCAGTGTTGCATTGGCTTGTAGTTGTATCAACTCTACAATGTTTCATCTGTATTGACATAATTTTTTTATGGAAGAATATAATTCCTGTTTTACTGAAGCTTTATTCCTTTGACGATAGTCTAAGCCAGCTCCATATTGCCAGGCTTCAAGATACCGTTTCCACTGATATTTGTTCTTTGGCGGCAACGATTCAACCCAAGGCCTTTGCAAATCCAGAAAACATGAATCATCTCAAAATTATGGTAGGTTGCACATATGGTATTGAAATGTGGATTTGTTACTATTATAGATAAATAACCTTAGTCGTACCTAACAGCGGGATCGATAAAGCTGGAAAGGAATGTGTAGTAACCAAGATTCACAAAATGGCCTAACCAGTTAAGGATGACTCCAAGTCCAACCTATAAGAAAGCAGGTGAGGTGTGAAAAAAGAAACAAGAACTACGAATAAACTCTAGTGACCAGGTAAGCCTCATGAATGGATTTCAAGGCCAACACGGCTCGCCTAAAGCCTGAAGGTGAAATCAGAGTTAGAAAAGGAATCAGAGTGACAAGTTATATAAAATATGTCTACCTGCTTAAATATGGAAGGCAAAATTTGTGGCCGGCTGATCATTACTAGGCCCAGTGTTTTCACCAGAGGTCCGAATTGTATTACATCCTACAGGCGCATTGTTCAAGTAAATATAAATGCGTAATGTTTCTTGTTGCTAGGTATCACGATTCACAATGTCCAAGTACCAACCTGGAGAAATGGCCGAAGTACTGAATCCCCAAGTTTCTGGCCATTGTACAAAATAATATTTTCATAAGATAAAGTAAGCGATCTGAAACAAGATTGTATCTTGTGAAATAACTTACCTGCATCGACTGAAAATTAGCAAAGAGAAGGTCGTTAATAAAGGTTGGCGAAATATTTGTCTGCGGCCTTGTCGACATTGCTCTTTGGAACAACCATGATGCACTTAAATTTGGCTGCACAATCGACAAACAAGGTCCTGCTTCAAATTTACATAAAGTGCTATGAGGTGTAAACCACGAATCTATGACTCTATCAAGCACACCAACCATATAAGGATTTAATAGTCTCAAACTATAAGCATCCAGGAAATCTCCTGAAACTGCTTCATATACACCTGCAGTTTCAAAAAAAAAAGATGGTAAGTATGTGAAATACTGAAAGGAAACGAGAAATATTTTTCCATAGAGATGTTGCTGTCAAAGGAATTGTCTTGGATGTGTCGTATCATTGTGCAAGCACTTCGGCATGGGGAAACTAGGATGTTCAGGCCTTTAGCAATAGATAAGATCTTGCTTATGTTATGGATCAACACTGTTGGTCAGTAGTCTTTGAATTGTTGTAGTGCTGGCTCTTTAGGTAGTTGTGGCTTCGTTCTCGTGCTTCGTCTAACAAGAGCATAACCTCTTGGACTATGGCGTGTTGGATCTTGACATTCCCTTTTCAACCTTATAAGCTGTATTAGCATATTTTGTGCTAACATTCTGTCACGGTTACCTGGGCATTTTGTATGAGCTTATATCTCACAACAAAGTGAGATAATTTCTTCTCTCGTTTCTCAAATGTACATAAACCCATTCCACTTAGCATAACTTTTGGTGAGAGTTTTAACTAAGTACTGCTTATACTGGATGATCATGCAACCTACAGTTTAAAATAAAAACTTAGTGGACAAACCATTTGACAAGCGACCAAGATGCCTTGTCAAGCTCCCAAACCCTCCAAAAGAAACAGGTGACTGGATCCCACTAGCATCACCAACCTGAGGTGCGAAGGGCATTAGTAATTAATAAACAGATTGGCACCTGCCTTTGGCGTACTCTTTAAAAAAAACAGATTGGCACAAGAAATCGGGCTTCCATTGCGAGAAATCACATGCCTGTAAGATACGGTCAAATGCAGCTGGCAATGGGCTGAAAATGGTGGTGGAATTAATTTTGTCAAGAGTTGGCATAAGAAAAGGAGGTTTGGTAAGAACTGCATCCAAAACGACAATACATGTGAATTGGGAAACTCGAATGATTCCACTTATGTATAAATGAGCAGCTGAAAATAGTGTCTATTGTAGTGTAGTGATGTAATTTAGCCAGTGAACAACTATGCTGTGCAATTATATGCCGTTATGTGGTAGTGCAGCAGATTGCTTATTCATACTGTGTTGGCGTTCTATAGTTACCTATAATCCCAATATCTAAAGAGAATGATATAGGCTATTATTCACTCCTGTTACCTGTCCCGATAAGTTGGGAAAATCCCAAATATGACTCTCCTTATATCCAGTTTTTCAAGAATACATCCTAAATGAACACAAAGTTAGAGTAAATTAAGAATAAAGTATAATTGCATAAGTACTCCCTCCGTATCAAAATATAAGATGTTTTAGATATTTCAATTACGGACTACATACAGGCTGAAATGAATGATTCGACGCACTAATGCGCGTCTAGATTTTTCCATATCAGAAAAAAGTTAAAACATCTTATATTTTGGTACGGAGATAGTATAAAACAGAGAAAGGATAGTAAATATCAAGCATATGTCAACACATGTGCTGCACGTCTTGGCTTTTAATTCAATGGTGTCAAGATTTTGTTGAATGGTTATGGTGTCAAGATTTGAAATGTTAATTTTACAGCATGCAGCCAAGTAGCTTACTAACTTCATATACTCATGTGACATAGGTGAATATCCAAAGACCCATGAGTTGATTCTATTTATTCTAGATCTATAGAACACGGTGCAAGCATACAACATGAAACAATGTGTTCCTAAGAATATCAGACAAATCATGTTCTTTTACCGATAGCAACCAAGACATAGCATTGTAGTCAACTTGGAATAAAACTAATCTATGACGTATAAATAGATACAACACTTCACCTGGTAACCAGGCATAAGATTCCAGTAAATCTCCAAAAGTTCTTCTAGCTTTGGGCACCCAAATTGTGGATCAACATATGTGAACATGTACGTAGTACGATCAGTGGGGCCAGAACCAGCAGGAAAGGCCTAAAACAAGTACTCATATCAGACTAGAAAAGAATAAAGTGTAACATGATAACGGAGGTTAGATACAGTTTGAAATGATTATGAGAAATTTAGGTGGAGGGAGACCTAACATTGCAACAAGATGGTGGTTTAGACATTATTTAAACAGAGGCTGGCTAAGCTGGAGATGTTCTCTATTTTAACAAAATTGTGTTGTGGTATGCACAGAAATGCTTTTGTAGTTTCGATATCTTAGTTTCATTCTACGTGACAAAAGTACTGAAAGAAACAGTAATTACCTCCCAAAATAGTTGTACTCCAAAATTTCCAGCTCTCTTTACTGATGAGCTACTGAAAATAACATCACTTGTTGTATTTTTTTCAAACCCACGAGCACAAGCACCAACAACAAGGCATAATCCATCTGGTTTTCTACCGGAGCGGATCTTGCACAAGGACAGAAGAGTTTAAACTTGCAACTAACTGATAGTAGAGTTAGAATGTGGCTATATCAACAAGATGCATATGACAACAAAGGAATACAAGTAATAGATAGGCACAGTTTTCACAAAATTCATAATAGATGTACAAAAACTTGAAAGCAACAGTTCTACAAGCACTAGCTTGGGTGGCCTCTAGGCCAGTGTTTATTGTGCGGTGCTTGTTGTAATGAGCGCCCAACATCAGTCGGGGTGTTCCCTTGTCATGCATATTCAGTTGTAAACTTGTAATGGCGGCCTAGTACAGGATACTGTCTATCAATGTAACGACATGCAAAGCTTTACGGTTTCTCGGAAAATATATCTCTAACCTGAAGATATAATGTGTTAGTTTTTACATTTGGAATTAAGAGTGTGAACAAGCGGGTCCTAATGGTTCCAGCCAGTTTTGTTGGTGGAGGCAATTTCTGAGTAGAGGTTTTAGTCTTTTCCCGGTTGGTAGGGCTGGATATCAAGCTGGATCAGCTCGTTCATCTAGCATGCTTAAAATGCAGCTGGTTTGGCTTGTTTAGAAGCTTGAACGGCTTGTGAGCCAAGCTTAGTTAACTTAAATTAATAAGTTTACATGCCATGACCTATTTCAAGCCATAATAAAGTTTCCCATAGTTCATAAGCAAATCAAACACAATTTCCTGGACAACAATTGACACCCAAATACTACTTAGTTGTTGACCCAACAGAAGAGTAGTGGCCCAAGATCCTTTATGGGTGCTCTGCTGTGGTCGAATTCACAGATATGCCCTGGCAACCCTCGTCCTTAATGTGCCCTGGCAGCCCTCGTCCTTTCTAGATGTCTTTACTATCTTGGAAGGGTTTGCTGGTAAAACTAGGTGGATTGTTTGGATTATGTTCGCGGCTCTGAGCTGGGAGCTCTGGGAAACGTGCAACAAGTTTTCTATTGAGGCTATCTTTCCACGACAACCTTTGTTATGACCGGCACACACAACTACAGCCGGAAGAAGCCCAATAGTGGGCCCAATTAGGGGCTTAGCCCAACTTATCGTTATTATATAAGGAGTTGTAATGATATTTTAAGGGAGCAATAAACATATCTTTGTTGCCGACTCCCTCAGGAGTCGGACTTCTAACCCTAGCCGCCGCCACCTCTTGCTGCTGCCGCCGCCGTCGAGCCATCACGGCGCCGGCGGCTAACCTACGTGCTAGGCCTGGTAGGACCCGGTTCCTATCAATCGGCAGAAGTTTCGGGATCGATCATGACGGGACCAATGCCCACCTCCACGGCTCCGCCGCCGACCACCACCACGGCGGCCACGACGTCCAACACCGGACCGAGCTTCCCCGCCGCCGCGAACCCCTCGCTCGCGGCCGCCGCCGTCCTCACGCCGGCCGAGATGACGTCGGCCCTCCGTGCCCTAACTCAGGCCGTCGAGGGCATCCGCACCTTCCTCGCCAGCCCATATGGGCCTCAGCTGCCGGGATCGTTCCCCATGACCTCGTCACCGCAGCTGCCGCCGTGGCAGCCGTCGGCCGCCGCCTCGACCCCGGCCTCTCCGTCGACTCACGGCGTGCCGATCAACCAGATTCGGTTTCCGTCGTCACCGTCGCCGCTCCCGGCCTGGCTCGCTTCGCCGGTCTACACCATGACCTCGAGTCAGCCGACCGTGCCGGAGCCACCGGCGCCGTCCGCAGCCGCCGCGGCCTTCGGCGGCTTCCCGAGTTACGCCACACCGTACGCCAGCATCGACGGGCCCTTGTTCCAAGGCGGGCCACTAATGCCCGCCGTCGCGGCTCCCATGTCCTCGATGCTCCGCCATGAGGACACCTATAACGCCGGCGCTCACGCCCAGCCACCGCCGCGTTTCTCCAAGCTGGAGTTTGCCACCTACGATGGCACGGTGGATCCCCTGGCTCAACCAATGTGACCAGTTTTTTTCCGGGGACAGCGCACGCTTGCGTCCGACCAGACCTGGATCGCTTCCTACCACCTCCGCGGTGCCGCGCAAACGTGGTACTACAGCCTCGAGCAACACGAGGGCGGCATGCCTCCATGGGAGCGTTTCCGAGAGTTGTGCCTTCTCCGCTTCGGGCCCCCGATACACGGCAGCCGGTTGGCCGAGCTGGGGCGCCTACCCTTCACCTCGTCGGTACAGGACTTCGCGGACCGCTTCCAAGCCCTGGCGTGCCACGCGCCCGGCGTTACCGCTCGCCAGCGCGCCGATCTATTCGTCGGTGGCCTTCCCGATCACATCCGGTGGACGTGGAGATGCGGGGTCCGCAGGACCTCCAGACGGCCATGTACTACGCTCGCGCCTTCGAGCAGCGTGCGCAGGCCGAACAGCTTGAGCGCCGCCGTCAGGGGCTGTGCTTTTAACTGCGACGACCCGTACGTCCCCGGACACGTGTGTCCCCGGCTGTTCTACCTGGAGGCCGCTGATTACGTGGAGACGGACGGCGTCGGGACCGAGCCTCCTGACGCGGACACCACCGTGGCCGACGCGGCTCCCCAGGCCGCCGCTTTTGTCGTCTCCCTCCATGCGCTCGCGGGCATACGGACGGAGAAGACCATGCTGCTGCCGGTCACGATCAACGGCGAGAGCGGCTCCTCGCCCTCCTGGACACAGGCTCCACGCACAACTTCCTGTCCGGGGGTGCGACCATGCGTCGACTACAGCTGCAGCCGTCCGGCGCGGATCAGTTCAGCGTGACCGTAGCCAACGGCGACCGGCTTGCTTGTCAGGAATTGCTCGGCAGGTCCCCATCCTCATCGGCGACTAGCACTTCTCCGTCACCTGTGTCGGCATCGACTTGGGCTGCTTCGACTTCATCCTCGGTGTCGATTTCTTACGCACTCTGGGCCCCATCCTCGGGACTTCGACACCCTGACGATGGACTTCTGGCGTCAGGGCGCCGTGTCCGCTGAGAGGGCGCTGGTTGTGCCTCTCCGGGGGATCCTCGGGCCCAGCCGTCGGCGGCCGTTGGACGCGGAGCATCCCCTCTTGGCCAGCCTACTGCAGCAGCACAGCGACCTCTTCGACGAGCCGCAGGGGCTTCCTCCGGCCCGGGACTGCGACCACCACATCCACCTGCTGCCGGACACCGCGCCCGTGGCGGTTCGCCGTACCGTTCCCGCAGCTGCAGAAGGACGAGCTCGAGCGTCAGGTGGCGGCCATGCTCGCTCAGGGCATCATCCGGATCTCGACCTCGCCTTTTCTCCGCGCCGGTACTTCTTGTGCGCAAGGCGACGGCACCTGGCGTTTCTGCATCGACTACCGCGCTCTCAACGCTTGGACGTCCAAGGACAAATTCCCCATCCCTGTCGTGGATGAGCTCTTGGACGAGTTACACGGGGCCCGCTTCTTCACCAAGCTCGACCTCCGCTCCGGGTACCACCAGGTGCGGATGCACCCGGACGACATCGCCAAGACAGCCTTTCGGACTCAACATGGTCACTTTGAGTTCTTGGTGATGCGTTTGGCCTCTCCAACGCCCCGGCGACATTCCAGGCCTTGATGAATGACGTGCTCATCCCCTACTTACGCCGCTTCATGCTTGTTTTCTTTGATGACATTCTTATCTACAGTTCGTCATGGGCGGAGCACTGCAGCACGCCATCATCTTCAACGAGCTTCGAGCGCATCGTCTTCACCTCACGCGCTCGAAGTGCTCGTTCGGCACGACCTCCGTCGGCTACTTGGGACACGTCATCTCGGCGGCGGGTGTGACGATGGACGCCGACAAGGTCGCGGCGGTCGAGGCATGGCCCACACCGCAGTCACCTCGGCCCTTCGCGGGTTCCTGGGTCTCGCGGGCTACTACCGGAAGTTCATCCGAGAATTCGGTCTCATCGCCGCACCCCTGACGCGCCTCCTTGCGCCGCGACGCTTTCTCCTGGGATACAGAGGCAACTGAGGCGTTCCAGACCCTCAAGCGGGCCCTCACGACAGGGCACGTCCTCCAGATGTCGGACTTCGACAAGCTGTTCGTCGTCGACTGCGATGCTTCCGGCGTCGGCTTTGGCGCCGTCCTGCATCAGGGAGAGGGGCCGCTGGCCTTCTTCAGCCGTTCCTTTGCCGCTCGCCACAACAAGCTGGCGGCATACGAGCGGGAGCTCATCGGCTTGGTGCAAGCTGTGCGCCACTGGCGGCCATATCTGTGGGGCGGACATTCCACATTCGCACGGATCACTACAGCCTCAAGTTCTTGCTGGACCAGCGCCTCTCTACTGTGCCGCAACATCAGTGGATCAACAAGCTCTTTGGCTTCGACTTCACCGTCGAGTACCGCCCAGGTCGCCTCCTGCATCAGGGAGAGGGGCCGCTGGCCTTCTTCAGCCGTCCCTTTGCCGCTCGCCACAACAAGCTGGCGGCATACGAGCGGGAGCTCATCGGCTTGGTGCAAGCTGTGCGCCACTGGCGGCCATATCTGTGGGGGCGGACATTCCACATTCGCACGGATCACTACAGCCTCAAGTTCTTGCTGGACCAGCGCCTCTCTACTGTGCCGCAACATCAGTGGATCAACAAGCTCTTTGGCTTCGACTTCACCGTCGAGTACCGCCCAGGTCGCCTCAACACCGTCGCCGATGCCCTCTCCCGGCACGACACCGACGAGACTGCGGCCGACACGGCTTCGACGGGTGCCGCCCTTTGCATCCGTTCCGGACCATCCTTCGCCTTCATCGACGACATCCGCCGGGCCACTGCGAGCGCCGCGGACGCGCAGCTCCTCCGGCAGCGCTTCGAGGCCGGCGACTTGGAGGCGCCTTGGCACATGGATGATGGCCTCGTCCTGCACGGGCGCCGCATATTCGTGCCGGATCACGACGACTTACGCCACTAGGCGTTGCTGCTGGCGCATACGGCAGGGCATGAGGGCGCCCAAAAGACCCTCCACCGTCTCCGTGCTGATTTTCATATTCCAGGAGACCGTGCGCTCGTCCGCGACTGGGTGCGGTCGTGTGTCACCTGCCAGCGTAATAAGACGGAGACACTGAGGCCGGCGGGTCTCCTTCAGCCACTTGACGTGCCATCCCAAGTGTGGGCTGATATCTCCATGGACTTCATCGAGGGCCTTCCCAAGGTGGGCGGCAAGTCCGTCATCCTCACGGTGGTCGACCACTTCTCCAAGTACGCGCACTTCATCGCGCTCGGCCACCCGTACACGGCCGCTTCCGTGGCACGGGCGTTCTTCGACGGGATCGTCCGTCTCCACGGATTTCCGTCCTCGATCGTTAGTGACCGTGACCCGGTGTTCACTGGTCATGTCTGGCGTGATCTCTTTCGGTTGGCGGGTGTGAAGCTGCGCATGAGTACGGCTTTCCATCCCCAAACGGACGGCCAATCCGAGGTGGTTAACAAGGTGATTGCCATGTATTTACGTTGTGTGACAGGTGATCGCCCCCGAGCTTGGGTGGATTGGCTTCCGTGGGCGGAGTATTGCTACAACACCTCCTACCACTCCGCCCTGCGCACCACTCCGTTTGAGGTGGTCTATGGGAGGCCCCCTCCGCCCATGCTTCCCATGGAGCCGGGGACGGCGAGGTCCGAAGCAGCTACCGACCTCCTCCGCACACGCGACGAGATCATCGCCGAGGTGCGCCAGCGTCTCCTCCAAGCCCAGCAGCTGTCCAAGAAGTACTACGACGCACACCACCGTGACGCGGAGTTTGCGGTGGGTGACTGGGTGTGGCTGCGGCTCCTGAACCGAACCACCCAGTCCCTGGATCCGCGCGCAAAGCGCAAGCTTGGACCGCGCTATGCGGGGCCCTTTCCTGTGCTTGACCGCGTGGGCAAGCTCGCCTACCGTCTTCAGCTTCCAGCCGGCACTCGTATCCACGACGTCTTTCATGTGGGCTTGCTGAAGCCATTCCGTGGTGCACCGCCAGCAGCGCTGCCAGCGCTGCCTCCGACCGCGAATGGGTGCCTACTACCGGCACCGGCTAAGGTGGTGAAGGCTCAGCTTCGGCGGGGCATTTGGCATATGTTGATTCAGTGGGAAGGCCTTGCAGTGGAGGACGCCACCTGGGAGCAGCTCGACGAGTTCCGCCAGCAGTTTCCAGAATTCCAGCTCGAGGACGAGCTGTTTGCGCAGGCGGGGAGAGATGTTATGACCGGCACAACCTACAGCCGGAAGAAGCCCAATAGTGGGCCCAATTAGGGGCTTAGCCCAACTTATCGTTATTATATAAGGAGTTGTAATCAGATATTTTAAGGGAGCAATAAACATATCTTTGTTGCCGACTCCCTCAGGAGTCGGACTTCTAACCCTAGCCGCCGCCGCCTCTTGCTGCCGCCGCCGCCGTCGAGCCATCACGGCGCCGTCAAGCCGCCGTGCTCGCCCCAGCCATCGCCAACTCCCTTCCACCCCTATAACCTACGTGCTAGGCCTGGTAGGACCCCGGTTCCTATCAACCTTCTGATGTGGTGTTCAAAGCTATGCTTTTCTTGCAGCAGTGGCGCCCTCTCATCAAGCCTATGGTGGACGAGCTGGTGAAGCGCTATGCTACAAGAACTCTACGCTTCCACTCGCTCACCTCCAATGCCTCAATAGGAAACTAGGGCCTTTGCTTCGCCTGTAGCTGTCCTTTTGTTGCTCAGTCTTACTTTCGTGCCTACGGGCGTTGCCTAATTTGTAAAACTTAAGCTGGTACCCCCAGCAAGCTACTCTCCATGTTTGTATGCTGCCGTTGTGGCTTTATTAATTTAAAGTAGGACACGTGGTGCCTAAGGTCTAAAACAATTAACATATATGCTGGGTTTGTGCTTTGGGACAACACGTGCACATATTGGTATTGGATTGTCAATAGGACTAGTAGCAGGATGGGCTGTAACAAATGACTTGAGACTTAACGAGCATGGATCATTAAGATAACAAGCTGAAAAGATTACTCAGCTTGGCTTGTTTCTTCAAGCCATGCGCATAACATGCTCAACACGACCTTCTCACCGTAGGATAAAACAGTGGGAGTTATTAAACAAAAGTACATGTGTCCAGCACTCAAGCTATACATTCTAGCCTTCGCTTACACCTATGTCTAGCTACTTCTATCTATCTTAGATGGTGCTGGTAATGTTTTCTTTCGTAGATATTAAAGGAGTTCCTAAAGAAATCTCCCGACATCGGTTCAAATGTGACTTATGAAATTGTATGTGAGAATAACCTTCTTCTGCTGTGACCGAAGAGAAAATAAATCATTTTTTAATCAAAAACCTAACCAAGCTGTTGATACCATGTTATGAGGAATATCAACTTGCATTCCCGTGAGACATAGGTCAGTATGTACACATATAGCGGTAGTAAATACATAGAATACCAATACGTAACAGGGATATTATACAAGTATAATATGGAAGTTATATATCTCGCTAACATTCAGTACTTCCAAAGATGTACTTAGCACTTGTACGGTTGCACCTATTTATGGCAGTACGACGAGTGTCCCACTATTGATTAAGCATGAGACAGTTCTAGCACACTGAATGTGCAAAATAAGTTATGTGCTTGCAGGTTATACAGTAGATCAAACATAAAATCTTACTGATTACTTTTATGTGCATCAAACATGAGAGTGCAGTGCATGGAAAATGCAAATTATTCTGCCACTTGACTTAAACGTAGTTGGATACACATGTCGAATATATGGTTCTATTTTGTCACATTGTGTGCCAACTTACATTAAATTATATGTTGCTGCATTCATTAAACGTATAAGAGTACCTGTCGCACAATTGGGGAAAAATTACCCATAGCATCAACAACCAGTCTACAAGGCAAACAATCACCATCACTCAATTTTAGTACCTGTGAAACACAAGCGGCATATTAACACCTCCCTCCTTGGACACATGCACTATAAATAGTACTTAAATAATAACAGGAACGACTTCTGTTTAATAGTCAAGTCAAGAAATTATACTTCAAAGTATAGAGGATCTAGGGGAATTCCACTTCTATGGGCGCCATGGCATCCCTCAAAAGCTACTATCTGAATTATAAGTATGTATACCTTAGTGTAGCTGTCCTATTTTGAACCATTTTGTTGGAATTATTATGATGTTGAGACTATTAAACTATATATGTTGTAATCTTCAATAGAAAAGTTAAGTTTGGCATTTATGCTGTTTGCAAGGTCGTGTGATGTGTGGCACCCCCAATGGTAAACCCAAGATCTGATAAGGATATAACAGTCCAAATCCTATCATAGGCAAATTATTGTGCATAACAGGATACAGCACAACATTTACATATCCTTGATTCCATTGGGTACCGTTTACAGTTTAATATTTCACTTTGATACAATGTTCTTACAGCCAAGGAGACAAATGTATTGTGCTTACTGCAAGATTATCATGAACCGAAATGCTTGACAAACTTTTTCCCTCAAAAATTGTTCCTCCTGATGAAATGAATCGCTCTTTCATGATCTCAACGAGTTTAGCAGGCCTGGAAAGGTAGAATGGAATCATATATGAGGTGGCTTTAGCGTTTGTTTCTATGAAGAGCTTACTGGGCTTTATGTATATGTGATTGTTTTGATTTTAAGTACATGTCATCTTTGTATGACGTTCCTGCATAAATATTATGAACATACTATAGACTTAATGAGAAATTTAAGGAACAAGCATTGCAACAAAAGGTAAAGATCTAAGGGAATGGAACAAGGATAGGTCACTACTCCTTTGTATCCTTGTTACCAATTTAGCAGTAAGTACATTGTATTTAGCTCGTACAGTGCTACATAGATCATAATTAACAGAGCAGGGTAAATGGCTATTCCATCTTATGTATGCCGCATATGCCAAAACTGTCACGATATAATCGTATAAGCTAACCAATGCTGATCTGTATGTGGCATCATCAAGTGACAACTTACGATATTCCAAGGTGAAGAATGTTCTCCATCCAAATTTCACCCTTATTCTCAAATGCACATCTATTCTGAGTAGTCAAAAGATAATATTATGTTACATAGCCAGAAAAGATAGCTCGATACCATATAAACAATAAGCTTCCGTGTGCACGTGTCAGTTTTATGAAAGACCTTACGGGATTGAAATCACTTGTAATTATATGTTCAACTTCTCCTTCTGAAAGGATGCCAACTTCAACAATTTCCATAAGCTCCTTTCTCGAAATATTCCACTCTTGTTCCCTCTATTCAGAAGATATAGGTAAACATTTCATCTAATTCAGTACATCACAATGGGGCTAACTCAGGAATAGCCATATAGGGCTGAATTACCCCTTTGATTATGTTTCTTTCGATAATTCCAACCCGGAGGCCTTTATAACTGAGAGCGGTAGCTATAAAAATACCTAATGTGCCTCCACACACTAGTACATCGAAGATCTTGAGTCAGAACAAAGATCAGAATCAACCAATGGCCCTTGGACGCGAGTAACAATTTCAGGTACCTTGGAGTCTGCATGCACACATATTTCAGTCATAACGTTATAACACTAGGGAACGAAATAAACTATACAGGTCTCAGGTAATCAAGTTGCTACTTTTTAACTCATCCATTGCATAAAAGTCGTTAAGATCTTATTAAACTGGAATAATATGCAACAACCCAAGTAAGCGTCTAAGACCAGCAATGCTAAGGATATCCATCCTCTGAAAGTTCTTCAAACCTATACTATTTGCAGGGCACATTTTATTCTCTAGCTTACTTGTACGAGAATGTTTCTCAGAATGCCTAGGAAAGACGGATGTTCAGTTGAGCCTGTAAGATTTGCTTAGTACAGCAAACAGCTCTATCTGTCATATGTGATTTCCTCATTCTCATGACCATCTTATTGTTCTATGTCTTATCCAAAAAATTCAAGGCAGCTAGCTTATTGAAACTCGAGTCTCAGAAGCTTTCAGAGCCAAGCTTTTAACTACCTAGACCATTTTTAGTCAAATGTCGCACACTTACCTAAGCCTAAGATAAGCAAAGATCAGAAAAGCATCTGGACTACCGTGTTATTTATAATGCTTGAACAGCATGAATCTTACCTACTTGATCTTCACATATACTAGAGCATATTCGATCCAATCTTTTCAATGCCTCATATGAGTAAGCCCCACCAGCACCGCCAACTTCGTCGCCACCGGAAATCTTATCCATAATCATCTACATGATTAGCGTGTTAATCAGTTATACCACCAAATCTCAGGAATGAACAAGGGAAAACTAACACACAAAATAGTAACTGAGCAGGTAACTATAACCAAAGTCCAAAGGACTAGGCTGTTAAGTTAGGCTGAGTAGTGGGAGCCAGAAAGTACCTCATTGTATAAGTCACACACCGACACACGTGCATCTATTCGGGTCCTAGGCCCTATTACACGTGTATGAGTTTTTGCAGTTAATCTGGTGAACCATGTTCCATCATGTTCTGATCATTACTCTGCTGACCCCTATCAGAACATGGTGCACCAGATTATTAACTGCAAAAACGCATTGGCTTGAAGAGAGAATTAAGCCAGTCCGAGACAACAACAAAATAGACATTCAAGCTGGGGCAGAGGCAGTGCTGCAGGCTATCGGGGGATTGAGAAACAAGCTCCTCAGGGGAAATGTGATTTCAAGACAGACACTGTTGTCTTGTCCCGAATCCCCGATCGGCATTTCATTCAACAGTCACACGGAACGGGACATCGGTAAGTCTGTACGGGCGACCCTCGCGCAAAGCCGTAGCCAGGCTACCGAGATCTTCATACAACAATCGCTTCGCGGCGGGAACAGAAATCTACCGCTGGGAGGGCTCGGGTCGGGCCGGGGTTACCTGGGTTCTAGAAGGCGGCGGCGCGGCCTCCCCCGATGCCCTGACGCGCAGGATCCCGCGCGCCCGCGGCGCCACGAGGCGGCCGCCATGGCGAGCACGGGCAGAGGAGCGGTGGAAAGGGGAGGAAGAAGAAACGGGAGCGGCATGGGGGTGAGAAACGGAAATGGCGAAATGGAGTGGGTTGGAATTTGGATCCTGGCGCGGCGAGTAAACGGCTAGGAATTGGCGCGGATGGCCGTGGTTCTCCCCGGCGCCACGCCAGCCACAAAGGCACCAAGCTCTCGCTGTCTTGGTTCGACATCTCCAGTCGGGGCGCCAAATGGCCGCAAAGGCATTTGGGGGCGTGCCGCACAGTTTTTTTGCCCCACTCACGCCGCCCAAATACGTTTCGGCGCGGCCCAGTTTTCTGTCCGGCACGCTCAGCCCACGTCCTCAACTTGGGTCGGCTTGGGGCGGCCTCATACACTATGAAACGGCCGCCCTCGACGCGCGGGCCATGCCTAGCAGTGAGACGGCGCTCGCAATAAATGCTGGCTCCCCCCATTCTTTCCCCAAAATCCTAAATCTCGCGCCAGTTCTCCCACCATCCGTCCCGCCAAAAGAAAAACCCTGCCGCCGCGCCGGCTCGGATTCCATGGCGCCGCCGGCCGTGCCCAAGGAGAAGGGGATGGCCAGGAAGAAGGCGGCGGCGAAGAAGACGATGGGCGTTCCGCGCAAGGCCCCGCCGCCCAGGGAGAAGCTGGAGATGATGACGGAGACCGATTGGAACCTCGACGTTCTCCGCGCCGATTGGAGACGCAGAGCCATGGCGGGCGGCGGCGAAAACTAGAAAACTGCTCGACTCGCCCCCGCCATTGACGGCAAAGAGCCTCGCCGCCATGAACAAGAAGGTCGCGGCCTTGAAAATCATATTTGGGGAGGTAGCCAAGAGAGCGCCGCCACTCTTCGATGCAAGGTTGGCGGCTCTCCATCGAATTCATCTTTCTTCGCCGAAAGCGCCGCCGCAGGCACTCCTCGCTCCAGGTTCTCCCCCGAGTACGCCGACAGCCAGCACCACGGCGGCTTTGACCCCAACGTCATCTTCCCTTCTTGTGGCTCGATCTAAACCGCCCTGTCGATCTTTCATCGCCGGCGTTGCGGAGGCACCCCGCCGAACAGCGCGAACGCGCAGGCCGGTCGTAGCCTTTCATTAGACGTCGGTGCCTCCCATGTGATCGACGGAATCACCGCCGATCATACGGAACCTTTGCAGGTATGAGGCCGCGTTTTGGATGGCATGATATGTACCATAGATGCATAGGCGAGTCGTGACTGTCGGCGATGCATTTTGGTGTGTAGGAGACCTCCGATCTCATGGCCGACTTAATCAACGGCGACGGCCAGGAGGCAGATGTCAACGACGACGCCGGGCGACGGATGTCGACGACGACGACGATTCGACGAGGACGAGGTGTACTACGAGGAGGACGAGGACGCCGACGAGGAGATCGAAGAGGAGGGGGTGGTGACCGCGGCTGTGGTCGGCGAGCACGCCGCGGCGAAGAAGAAGGGCAGCCGCGACATCGTTTGGACGACCAAGGAGGACGAGTGCATGGTCGAGTCATGGAAGTTCATAACCACCGGCGTGCTTACCAGCACAAACCAGTCTAGCGGCGCCTACTGGAGGCGGGTCAAGGAAGAGTTCGACGAGCGCCGGCACACCAAGGACTTCTACAAGGTGAACATGGTGCGCGGCCAAGGCGCCATCGAGCATAGGTGGCGCATTGTTCAACGCGTCGTCAACAAGTTCCACGAGTGCCATGAGAACATCGTCGATCGGCCGGAGAGTGGGAAGGGCCCGGCGGATCAGGTAACCGGCTGGCAGCACGATCCCCTTGTTGTGTTCGGCTTGCTTTGTTGTGATCGGCTTGCTTTGTTGTTAGCTCGTCGACGCCCTTCTGTTATACAAGTCGCTCAACAAGAAGAGTTCAAGTTGATGCATTGTACAAGCTTCTCCAAATTGCAAGAAATGGAAGGCGCACCGCCGAACTTTGAACAAGAAGGGACGCGGCAACACCAACGTCGATCTGCAAAACTCAGAGGGGCGGCCAACGGGCACAAGAAGGCGAAAGCAGCCTTGGCTGCGGCGGCTAAGACGGACAGAGTGCAGTCCTCCATCGACAAGGTCCTCGCCGACGTCTGCTCCAACTCGAGCTTGCGGCGCGATGAGAACAACGCAAGGTGGGCGACCTTGATGCAGAAGGCCGGCGTCAGGATCGACGTCGAGCAGAAGAAAGCCGCCGTCAAGAAGCGGAGTCAGGACTTCATGATCTTGACGACCGACATCTCCAACATGGATCCGCTGGCCAGGGCGGCGCACGACATGTATCGCGTTGCGATCCTGCAGGAGCTCGGGCTCGTTCAGCCGCCCCAGAACGGCGAGAACGTCACGCCCGGGGCCGGCGTCGTCGACGATGAGGACCCCGACATGACCTGCCCAGCGACGGCTACGTGCCCCAGCCCGAGGACATCTAGACCTGCCGGTGGCGGCGACAATCGGACGCCGGGTAACGACATCTCCCGTCGTATTTTGGCGGGGTTTTTGGCGGCATATTTTGGGATCTGTAATTTGGCGGCAAAAACATTTGCATTTGTGGCCGAATGTGGCTAAAACTCTGAATTTCTAGCCATTTATGATTTGAATTCGAAAAACCTTGGCGGCAGGATTGAAAAAAAAAATTGGGGATCCGTTTTGGGCGGCGCGAGTGGGGAGGGACGGCGCCCAAATGCGCCGGGCCTTTCGGAATGCGGCATATTTTGGGATCTGTAGTTTGGGCGGCCATTTGGGCGCCCCGACTGGAGTTGCTCTAAGCGTGCATCACAACCGCCAAAATCGAAATCTATTTTTGAGTCCTCAAAAACATGCAACCAATGCAACTTTATAGATTGACTCCTCCGTCCCAAAATAAGTGTCTCAAGTTTGTTCAAAAGTGGATGTATCTAGACATGAAACATTTTTCATGTCTAGATACATTCCACTTTTGAACAAACTTGAGACACTTATTTTGGGACGAGGGAGTATATAATTTCTACTACAATATATCACAAACTATAATACTCCTAGTCCTTCTAGTTGAAGTTCACAATAATGTCTGCGCCAGAGAGCCTCTGGCCTCAGGGTCGTTGACCGCACGGGCATTTCTTGGTTCTCATCCTCCTCGTCCTCACCGGAGGAGAAGTAAGTCACGGTCCTCAGAGCGGATGGTGCGGCCATCCTCGAACCCGAGGATGCCATCGTTCTCTACGAATAGGATGGGGTCGTGACGAGCTCGGCGATGACGCTTCGATCCGCGGCTTCGTCCATGAGCTGCCACTCTGTTGTGATGCACTTCGACTTCCAAGCGAGAGAATGCTCTGCCTCCATGGCGACGTGGAACTTCTCGCGTGCCTCGTCAACTACATGGGCAAATAGAGCGGTAAGCTCTGTCAGCAACTCAAAAAAAAAAACTACATGGGCAAGTTTATGGAGATACCACCGACGGTCAGGTTCTTGCCCCGCCGGCGGCCATGTCAGTGGCACCTTCATCGCCTCTAGTCGAGAATTCGTCTCCATCTTGATCTCCATGCGGCGCTCCATGGTGAGCTGCTTGCTTGTAACAGGTGGCCTTCCGCCCTTCCGGCGAGGCAAGTGCCAGCGTCATACAAATGTAAATTGACTAATTAGTGGAAAACTTTACAAGCCTCAGTGCGGACTAAGTAGAAGGAATGTTGCTTTATTTATTTTTTATAAAGAGAATGTATTACTATGTACAGTAGAAGATACCAGTTACACCCCACTGTCTGTACCAACATAATGTTTAGAATGGTGTCTAGATGTCAAAGACATGCATAGCAAAAAAGAGTAAAAAGAAGAATAAATATAAAGAGAAAATATCCTACTCTACTTGATCAGCGACTCACAGCAGTATCTAAACCACCATCAATGACAACACTCATAGTGCATTAGATGTTCTCCAATGGCGACGCCCAATCCATGTCAGATCATGGGTTTTCATCCCAAAAAAGACTAAGATTTTCAAACAATGCCTTCAATAAGGAGTCGGCAAAACATCTGTCACTGCCAGGTACAACTAATGAAGATCAAACTTAGCGTTTTCACCATGTATCTTGAGACTCAATGCTCGAAGTGTACTACCAAAATGAAGACACGCGGTAAACTGCCCTCACTAGCCGAGATGCTGCTGCAAATCACTAAATACCAGAGTCACCATCGTTACACATATGGTTTTGACGTGGACAAAGCCTAGCAAATGGAACCGTACACGCAGAGCAGCTTGTGAAGCACCAAAACACACATCTCATAACACAAGTAGTCTTGAACTCGACATCAGCCATTGAAATCTTGTCACTTACCAGTCGTAACTACCTTAACAATCGCTACTCCTGCTAGAGAATCATAATAATAATGACGTGTGTCCTCAAAGCCGCGCGGACTGACAGTGTTACGTGTCGAAAAGGCTGATTCACGAGCGTGTGTGACTGCTCGCGTTGTTCACGTACCTCTGCTCGTTGGTGGGTCCCAACCCGCATGGTCTTCTTCCTCCTCTCCTTCCTTCTTTCATTCTCCCTTCTCATCCCATCCTCGTCGCCTTCCTTCACCTAGAAGTGCTAGCTGAGACGACGCCATTGTGGAGCCGCGGCAGAGAAGGCGCTGTTGATACCAGACTTAACGGTGGGGTGGGATCGCCGGCGATGGGATCCGATGAGGGAGGGGGGTTAGAGGGATGGTTGGAGCAGCGACAGACCAGCGGAGGGCACGATTTGAGTGGAGCGGGGCGACGAGGCGGCCGCGAGCAGAGGATGCAGGTGGTTAGGCCGGTTTGCTTAAGGAAATAATCCCAAACCATTCAACCGATCTGGTGGGTTTGGGATTATTTGCTTTGTCAAGTATGGGTTTGGGATTATTTGGTTTGTCAAGTATTCAGATAACTCCAGGGCGGATCTTGCAACCAGCTCAGTAAATTCGTCCGCTCCTCTGCGATCACGTCATTAACTCATTACGAGCTGATCAGCTACACGAAATGATCAAAGCAACACCTTTTTGAATGATTTTTGATTTGCTTTTTTCTATGCTCAAACGTTATAAGATAAAAAAAATCGCTTTCAATTTACGTAGTAGCACCAGTGGTCTAGTGGTAGAATAGTACCCTGCCACGGTACAGACCCGGGTTCGATTCCCGGCTGGTGCAATTTTGCTTCTTCGTCAAATTAGCATCATGGACAACTACACTGCAATGAGCAAGTCTGACTCCATTATCGAACACCTTTTCTTTTGAAATCCCGTTAACTTTTTGCTTCTTCGTCAAATTATAGAACGCTACATCATGGACAACTACACTGCAATGAGCAAGTCTGACTCCATTATCGAACACCTTTTCTTTTGAAATCCCGTTATCCAACACCTAATTAGACTGCTACTGCAAACGGGTGCAAGTTTAAGTTCGTAGAGTAAAATGAGTTGAGTAATCTAAATGAACACTGAACAGTCAATTAACGAACATTGCATATCCAGCAGGTGGCCAAATAACGGAAATAGCATTTTGCAACCTTTCCAAAAAATTGAGTGGTGTACTTAAAACAGTTGATATATTTTGAACTGGCCAAATTTTCAATGTTATAACAATGACATATATGGAATTTCTGGAAAAGAAGACACTGATGTTAGCTCTGCTGAAAATGAAGCAGAGCTAGAGGGACTGATAACCCTGAGCAAGAATTTCTTTTTTCTTTTCTTGAAAGCAGAATAAGAAAATTTGAGGGGGAGACACCAGCAACATTTCTTGTATGACTCTGCATATTTATAAATAAATCTAGTAGGCTACATGAGAACTAAATTATCAGTCACAAGGAAAAACACTAAGTTAACACACAACACATGATCGTAAATCATCACAGATATCTTTTCCTCTATCAAATGACTGGCACACGATAGACTAAAACTGAGCAAAACCATTCCAGACGTCATGGCATAATGGCTAACACGTTAACAACGAAGCACGAGTTCTGCAAACACTTTTCTCTTGCACTGTACACCTCGACCTTCGCACCAGCTAGGGCTGACAGAGATTCAACGATAGATGATAGATGTTTGCAATCAGAGTCGATTACCTCCTCTGTCTTTTGGGTTCAGCCTACGGTAGACAAACAAAACAGATACATTAAAAATGCATATTTAAATTTATAAGGATATGCTAAGGACCTGGACACAATTCAGGGCCTAACTGTCAATGAAAAATCCTAGCCTAGATAGTTTCATAACATCTATTTTTTAAGGGAACAGGCTGATAGTTTAATGCCTTCCATATTATGAGTTACTACCTCTATTCAACGATTGTTTATGAGAGAGCTTCACAATCTAAAGAAAGTTTGCTTGAAAAACAGTGTAAGTTAAAGGCTTGTTTCTACCAGCCATTGATCAACCACACCTGTCCATTCTGGCACTATGGACACAAAATTGATAAACCATCTACAAAAAAGGGTACAAATTACAGATTTAAATTGAATTATTCTTAGTCGATCCATATTAGGGAGGAACCACGAAGAGATCGAGCAGTCATCTTCTTGCAAATTGTATAAAACTCAAAACAAGATGTTGGATGTAGGTAATTTACAATCAAAGCTATAAATGGGCATATATCGGAGAGAGGCCAAAGACAAAAGCCTTTTGAGAATTTAGACAGCCAATAGACGCTACATGAACATGATAAGGTTGACAAATATATGCTAAGAGCTAAAAGTCGTTTCCGTGGATGAATTCCCAAATAAGTGAATCACATAACCTAAGAGACCGTATAATTAAGAATAAAAAATTATCACCCTTTCAATATATGATGCACATAATATCATCTTACCTTAGGCTCAGCATTTGGTTCATATGCATTTGAAGGTTTCTTTTCCTCAGCACAGTCTGAGCACATGAAGTGATCTAGTTTTTTGGCTTGCTCAATGCTCATCTCCACACAAGATGGATGAAACCTGCCCGCAGTAGAGTATGAATAACATATAAATACGTGACAAAATCGCAGCATGTAAAAATAGAAGAAAAAAATCTAACCGCTTTGATTCATAATTTCATATATTTATGTTTATCTGGAAAAGGTCCTCTGTCCTGACCTGACCATCATCTAGTGAAAAGGATATATGGCTATGCTATAAGATATTTTCCCGGGGGTGATGTGCAACTGACATGACTAGTAAGATAAGGGGATACCGTCTCACCTCCTGTGAGCTCAGTAAGCGGTCACTTTTACATGTCTGTTAAGGGCACTTAGAATCCTGAGAGCACTAAATAAACTGAACAATGTACTTGGTGAAACAGAGTGCCGAACGATTGTTGTGAACATGGGAAAAGCGTATGACATATACAAATGTAGATTTGTTAAGGCAAAACGACCATGTGAGAGACTACAGACTACATGAAGAATACACAAAAATATTTCAGTATGGACACCTGAATTCCATCATGATGGCAGATGCAAATTAAGATTTTTTCAGGGAACCTTAGCGCGAGACTACATGAAGGGTTCACTAAATATTTCAGTATTGTAACCTAAATCCAACTATTCCATAATGGACACCTAAATCTTCTAGATTCATGCATCTTAAAAAATAATGTAATCCTTTGTTATGACTGAAGCAGAAGTTTGAATCGTACATCAAGATATTTTTCATATATTACGAATGTGTTTGGTTTGTGCCTAGATGAACTACACCAAGATTTTGGTAGCGTCAAAACATTGGTCTTTGTTTTGGGTGCTTGCCACTGGTCCTTTAGTCATTTGCTACAGATATCTTTGCCAATACTTCACCAAACTTAAGCAACCAAATCCTTACTCGATCATTTGGCTAGAAATAATTTTATAGTGAACAGCAGGACACACCTTAGGTCATATATAGTCAACAGAAAACAACCATGCCCAATATCATGGACGTACTAGAGGAATGCCATAGAGAGAACTGGATAACGCTGACAACTGATGGAGCATCCATGCATGTTTTTCCTGGCAGCCTCTTGAACCTTTGAGGTCATTGTATCATTGTCCGACAAAAGAATATAGTGCTCAAGAACATTCTAGGCTCTAGCTCTATAGTGGGCACCTAACGACTACTGCTCCACATTGGTCTGAATGAGACCAATGCTCAAGAAGTTGATAGTCTGTAGTTTAATATGTAGGAAAAGGGGCACATTCTTAACATGCTTCGTGGATCAAAATAATTACATAAATATGTAATGATTATGTATGGAGCAGTCATAAAGGAAATATTCTTAGAGAATGTAAGAAAAGGAAGGAAATTTCTCAAGATATTTACCAGTCCTTGCACGCATCACACTGAACCATGAGATCATCTGGGTTGTACGGCATCTCGCACTTGCAGTAGCTTCACGATAAGAAGACAGACACACACCCATAAGATAAGAATTGCAATTGCATCGGGAATACACCAGCAAGCGAGTAGATTGGTGAAGGAGCTAGGTACATACACGGCCACACGGTCGGGCTGAAGGCGCCAGACGCGGCATTGTAGTCAAAGCGGCAGAAGAAGTCCTCGGCCCCGACGTTGGTGAGCTTGGTGTAGTCCTTGAAGGAGTGCACGACGCACTTCTCCTCGATGGTGTCGGCGCTCTGCTTGTCGATGTGGTCGAGCGGAAGAGCTCCTTGGCGCCGTGGAACTGGCGCCTGCCCCCCTTGGCCTCCTCGGGGCGGTAGTACCAGCGGACCTTGACCCGCACGCTGCCGCGCCCGTCGGTCTCCATGCTCTCCACCCGCGCCACGTACGGCTGGTTGTCCGTGTCCGACGGCCGCATCAGCACGGTGTCGCCCACTTGCAATCGATCGAGGGACATCGCGTCAGATTTCTCGCCGGAGACGGCGGCGGGAGGGGAGGGGGGGTGTGTGGTACGTAACCTCGGACCACCTTGGTGGTGCCGCGGATGGTGTAGGAGTCCAAGTCCTTCTTCCCTTGCTTGATCTTGGCCATGGCGCGGTCAAGGTTTGGGGGGCGGAGGGAAGAAAACCCTAGGCGAGGAGGAATGGGATGGGACGGGGGGAGCGAGCTGTGGGTAGACGGAGACAGTGACAGGGAAGGGGAAATCGGGCAGGCAGGTTCAGCGAAATCGGGGCAAGCTGTTTGATACGGAAATCGGCGGTTCAGATGACACACCAAACTGTACCAAAATGGGCCTCTGTTGGATTGTATGAATTTAAATTTCAAAGGATTTTCATAGGAATTCCGATCCTTAGAAATTTACCTGTCTTTGGTTGAAACGAATGGTGCTACCAAAATCTTATGGATTGGATTTTTTAATGCCTTAATTCAATAGGAATTTGAACATCCACTCTAACCACTCTTTAGACTCAAGTGGGTTTATCAAGACACTTTTTCTGTGTTTTTTCTACGTTTTAACCAAACGATTATACCTGCAGTTTTAATGTGCTTTACGTCCTCTATTTTGCACTTACAAACTTGTGAAATTCCTGTATTTTTCATATTCTATTTTTCAACCCTGCGATCCAAAAAGGCCCTGAGTGTGCGACAAACCAAGGTCATCTGAACTTTATAGTGCCATCTGAACTTTATTTATCGTACAATTTTGTGTAAACTTTCTTGCTATTCATAACTTCATAGTGTCATCTGAACTTTATTCCTCGTAAATTTTGTCATATTAACTAAATATTAATAAACAAAATGCACCAAAAAATTCCATAAACAAAACCAATTACAGCTTCAATAAAATTTAAATTCTGACCCACAAGGAGCAAAGGTGAAATTTCTACATAAATCAAGTTGTATTATTAACAAAACTGAACTATATGAAAGATAATTCCTCACCTAATTATTTACAGACAAAGTGTAAGTAAGAGTCTAAGACAATAGAAGGAAGCACTCAGTTCACAAGCAGAACATACCTGAATCATCATCGCAAATAAAGAATACCCCGCACATGCAAAGAAATACATATATGTATCAATTTATTGCACCCTGAACTTGTTGAGCCATGGCCAGATAAAATTAAATGACACACTAGGCACTATAAAGATACAGGTCTTATCCCATGTGGATCTTGGTGTTAATGAGCATCTAATTTGAAAAGGAATTACAAGCTTATACACATGCATTAGTTTTGGTCATGAAAAACGAGGTGAATGGTTACTCTACATTCAAAGACAAATCCGGGGGATATCGAGGATACGACATCTTATTTTTTTTACCCCTTTTTGAGTCGTAGAAAGATGTAGTATTGAGAGGGGAGCAAGCATACAAAAGTTGGGTAACAAACTTCTAAACATCATTCCCCATCATTACACTTTGCTCCACTTTCAAATATTTTGAAATGCATCCTTTTCCATAATTTTTTGGAGCTCCATGTTTAGATGGTCCAAATCTGGGCCCGGCCTGGGATCCGAAATTAATTTCCCAACCGGCATGCACTGCTGTTGTTAGTCTGAACCATGTATGTTTTGTGTCCTAGACCGCCGCCTTGGTTCGGAATATTTTCCGGACCCTAGTCTGGACAGTCCGGATGTTTCTATTGTCCGGACCATTCCTGATCAGCTGAATGTTTGGGGATTTGCCCACAAAGGCCCTTTTCTAGGAGGCAAGTATTTATGCCTTCTTCTTTGTAGAGAAGGGTATGTTGACCATCGCTATTGTCCTCCATTGTTTCAAAGTTTCAACTTTGATTTCTCTCACTCTTTCCACTCAATCTTGACAATCTTTGATTGAAAAGAGAGAGGACTAAAAGATTTTCCAATCCATTCATACAAAAAATTGTTCCCTATCTTGAATAGGCTTGATCTTGTTTTACTCATGGGTTTACAGCGAACCCTACACAGTTGGTGTTGCCTTGTGAGATTCCGGTGTGTGTGGAAGTCATCAAGAAGTTAGTAAAGATGCAAGGATCATCTCAATATCCCGCTTAGTGCACTAGTAGAAAAGGGGGCAACGGTGCGTCCCCTTTAGTACCGGTTGTACAAAAACCGGTACTAAAGGGGGCATTAGCACCGGTTGTATTCGTGCGCCAGCTGGGGCCCCGCGGCGCCACCCTTTAGTACCGGTTGGTGTTAGCAACCGGTACTAAAGGGTTGGAGGCCCCACCGGCACATGCGGCCGCGGTCGGTGGCCCCACGGCAGGCCCTTTAGTACCGGTTGGTAACTACAACCGGTACTAAAGGTCTTGCCTACATGTGCTTCTTTCACCCCGAGCCAGCTCCATTTTGAAGCAACTCGACCCCAACTCCATTTTTCCTCTCTCCCAAGCTCTCCCAACCTCTAGTTCACCCCATTTTTCTCCAACATTTGTCAAGATTGGTGGCACCCTATACAAGGGTTAGCAACTTCTTCATCTTCTCTTCCGGCATTTCTGAAAGTGCATGTGTTGCCCCATGCGTGGTTTTGGTAATTAATGACATTCCTTATGGACTAATGTTTGCATTGAGATATTCTTATAGATCTTGTCCATAGGAAAGATTGGAGTTCATGTGTTGGACCCTAGAAGCTTATAAGATGACCAAGATCCTTTCAAGGGTTTATATGAAGAATGGTCTTATATAGAGTTGAGCATATTGCAAGTATGTCTTGAAGAATAGAATACCGTGGATATTCACGCTCACCTTCAAGACATCATCATTGATCAAGAAATAAGAAAAGATACAAGTTGATCAAGGCTAAGTGCAAAGAGTGGATTCAAGTGATCAACACACAAAGCTACATGTTGTACCATGTGGGATCTTGTGATCCAATGGTATGGTAAGCAATTATCTATATAGCTTTGTGAACTAACCCATATACTTGTGTGTGTGTGGAGTATCTATGTGGGGTTAGGTATCTTCCCATGGGCATGCATCAAAGGAAGATTCCATATAGCCCATGGCGGATGACGTCAAGCGGTGGTCGTCATCAAGATAATGGCCAAGTGAAGATGTTCCTAAAAGTGGCTCTCCCATATTGTGTATGGGGGAGCATTTCACAAGTCTTCACCAAGCGGAGCGCAATCAAGAAAGGTGATCCAACTTGAGGTGATCAAGATCGTCATCATCTAGCTCAAGTGGATTGCGCAAGGCAAAGGTATGACCTTGATAGGGTTTCTATTTTACCGGTCTCATGGTGTTAGTGAGAGACCGGATTATAGGATAGATGCCACACTTTCAAGAGGGGCTCTCGAATGAGTAACTTGATCGTATCGTTCGGAGAGAGCTCAAACCTTTGCATACTTGGCATCATCTTTCTTGGTTCTTATTTGGCTTTCCTCCATGTGTGGTTTTAGAGCTTGTCATGATCTTCAAGACAAGCTCAAGTTCATCAAAAACGGATTTCGTAAGAAAAACTTATTGCGTTTTTGGTGTTGGAGGTTTTACCGGTTGTTCTATTTTCGAGAGGTTTAACCTTTCCCATTTGGTTTTATGATTCATTGTTGGACTATGATGTTTCTCTGCATAATCTTGAAAAGCTCGTTGTTGTGATTCCAACGAGCCAAAGATCATCAAAAACGGAGTCCGGATGCAAAAGATATTGTCGTTTTGGT
The DNA here is from genome assembly GCA_947311845.1 of Poa pratensis. Lineage (NCBI taxonomy): Eukaryota > Viridiplantae > Streptophyta > Magnoliopsida > Poales > Poaceae > Poa > Poa pratensis. Next base: position 69,030,184 of record CAMZMU010000085.1, read on the forward strand.
GTTTGTCTTTCCTGCTGTTTTCAAGGGGGCGGTACTACCGCCCCGGTACCGCCCGAGGTACCGCCGGAGCAAACAGAAGCCTGTTTTCAGCGGCACCAAAAGCGGTAGTACCGCCGGGGCGGTAGTACCGCTACCTGGAGCCTGTTTTCTGCCCGTTTTCTTGTCCTAACTTCCTAGGGGGGCGGTAGTACCGCTGGGTCTAGCGGTAGTACCGCCCCGGCGCGAATCTGCACCCAACGGTTGGATATTTGGGTGACCTATTTAAGGGGCCTTCTTCCCCAATGGTTCCCCAACCTTTCTTGCAAGTTTTGCCCTCCATTGTTGACCTCCAAAAGCTTGCTTTCTCTCAATCCCTCCAATGATTCTTGCTCATTCTTGAGGGAAACAAGAGAGGAGATCTAGATCTACATCTCCACCAATCAATCTCTCCTCTAAGTGAGGGGAGCATATTGGATCTAGATCTTGGGATTCATTTGTTGCTTCCTTGCTCTTCCTCTCATCTTCCTCCATAGCATTAGTTGCTTTGGTGGGATTTGAGAGTGAATTGCTTTGAGCACTTCTTGTGTTCTTGCCATTGCATTAGGTGCATCGGTTTGAGTTCTCCACGGTGATTCGTGGAGTTGAAGTTTGAGAAGCTCATTACTCTTTGTGGTTCTCGTTGCCTCGTGGGTTAGTTGTAACCCTAGGAGGCCTTTGTGAGTTTCGGAGCTTTATCTTGTTGCTAAGCTCCGGGACATTGTTGGGAGGCTCCAACTCATTGTGGAGTTCCTCAACCTTGGTGTATCGGTTTGGTCAACGCCTTCAAGTCGACCTCATAGTGGAACGAGCCAATCCCTCACGGGTGAAGCTCACGGAGAATAGGGTGAGCACATCGGTGCTATTGGAGTGCCTAGGAGGCTCCACACCCCTCCAACGTAGACGTACTTCCATTGGGAAGGAACTACGGGAAACATCTCCTCGTGTCCACTTTGCGGTTACTTCTATACCCAAACCTTTACTTATGCATTTACCTTTGTGATAGCCATCGAGCTTGAAGTTATCTATATTGCTATCACTTAGTTGTTAATCTTGCTTAGCATAAGTTGTTGGTGCACATAGGTGAACCTAGCTTGTTTAGGTTTTGTGCTTGATAAATTAAACGCTAGTTTTATTCCGCATTTATTCAAGCCTAAACCGTAATTATTTTAAAACGCCTATTCACCCCCCTCTAGGCGACATCCTCGTTCTTTCAATTGGTATCAGAGCCAGGCTCTCTATTAGGCTTCACCGCCTAGAGTAAAGATGTCGTTTAGAGATTTAGCAAATGATCCCACTTTCATATTCGATGGCACAAATTATGATGTTTGGAAAATTCGCATGCTTAATCTTTTTCGGGTGTATGGCCCAAAAATGGAGAGAATTGTAGATATGGATTTTCCTCCTCCAAAGGATCTCCAAAAGTTATCTTTAGAGGATGAGGAAAACTCTTATCTCAATTCTCTAGTATCTCATGCTATTGTTTGTGTTTTGAGCAATGTAGTTCTTGAGTCAATCATGCCGTTTCGGAATGCTCATGATTTATGGACAAAGCTTCAAACAAATATGATGTGTCCAATATTATTGAGGATGATTGTTCTCCCTCCACTTCCGGGCATGATGAGTTCTCAACTTCCTCTACTTCACCAACATGTGGTAAGCCACAACCTAATGAGATGTGAGTAGTGGTAGGCTTTGCAACAATGGTAGTAAACTTACCATTGATGATTCTTTACCTCAACATTGTTGCAATGATCTACCTTTGGACTTAAACACATCTAGCACCATACATGCTTTACATGCTTGTGTTGATAGTCCTTGCATATCTTGTCAAAATTGCTCGTCTATATCTCATGATGATATGCTTGCTTTATCTTGTTGCCATACTACAAATGTGTGTTTCCTCTATTCCGTTGGTCACTAACATTGTAGAGGAAACCCAACTTCCTATGGAACAAGATGTGTACTTGAGTGGTGCCTCAAGTAATGTTTCATCTTCATCGACCATCTTTTGCCTTATGGCTAAGGAGTCAAAGGTATCTCCTACTTTGAACCCCATTAAATCTAAAGATGATGATAATAATGAAGAGAATGATATTGTTGATTCTCTAAATAAGAAAGGTGAAATTGTCTTTCTTGCTTTGAGTAAAGATAAAAATGCTCGCTCTAACTTCATGGAAATCATGGCTAATGCTATTGAGGTCAATAAACTTATTTATGAGCATGAGGACACCATTGTGGAAATGGAAGGTCGTGAGCAAGACTACACCGATGAGATCGGGGATCTTTCTATTGCTCTTAATGAAGAGCAAGAGCGTAGAAGGATCCTTGAGGAAAAACTTTGTAGTCTTGAGGAATCTTATAGTTTAGACTTTTCTAAATTAAGAAAAGATCATGCTCTTGCTCTTTCTAATGTCCTCAAATCTAAAAATGATGATGCTTGTGCTACTAACTCTACTTATTGTGAAGCATCCATATTGAAGGAGAATGTTGAGCTAAGGGCTCAACTTGAGTTGCTAACAAGCAATTATAGGAAATTGGAAGAAAGTCATGAAAAGCTCTCGAGCTCTCATAATGATCTTCTAGTCTCCCATGATCGGCTAAAGTTAGCTCATGAGGCTATTTCAACTAAGGTAACATCTTGTGAGCCTCATGTGGACAATGGCACAACTTCCACTCAAAATGTTATATTGCCATGTGCTAGTCCTAGTAGTTCATCCACTCATGATATTTCTACATCTTGTGATGAATTACTTTCCATGCCTTGTTGCTCTAACAATGAAGCATCTACTTCCTCTAGTACTTGTGTTGAAACTAACCATGTAGAGGAATCAAAGAGCTCAAGGCGCAAGTCACTTCTTTGAAGAAGACTTGAAAAGGTCATTTGGGAAGTCGCACTTGACAATATGTTGAGTGTGCAAAAATCTCCCAATGACAAGAGTGGACTTGGATTCAACTCCAATGTTAAGAAGAAGTCCAACGTCAAGAAGAAGCACAATACCATCAAGAAGAAGGGCCTAGAACAAGTAAAAGATTCGGCCAAGATTGTTTGCTTCAAGTGCAAGATTGAAGGGCATCATGTGAGTCTTGCCCATTGAAGAAGAAGCACCTAAGTGAGAAGCAACAAGGGAAGCGGCCTCAAGTTCAAACTCAAGTACCCAATATTGAAGAAAGGCCACTTCCTAAGGAGAATCAAGTTAAACCTTCTCAAGTTGAGAAATCAACTAAGAAGAAAGGTGGAAGTAGATGTTGCTATCTATGCCGCGAGAAGGGACATCTTGCTTCTTCATGCACTAACGGTACCTTATCCAACCCAATCATAATTGATGATGTTTACTCTCTTGAGAAGGATAAGGTTGGCAATGTGTTTGCCAAATATGTTGGTACTCAAAGTGGTGTCAAGAAAAGAACCATTTGGGTGGCCAAGCCTATTGTGACTAACCTCTTAGGACCCAACTTGGTTGGGGACCAACAAGCTAAAACTTGATCAATAGGTGTTGTTGGAGGGCTTTGGAGACTTGGCTACATTATGAAGAATTAAGGGATCTTCATCAATCATATTTCCCAAGCCAAGTCATTTGGATTATTTGTCTCTATCTTATATCCAACGTGCCTCCTTGCGGTAACATGTATTTAAATTATACATATGCATTGAAAGTTGCTTGCCCCTTGCATGTGTTTGGTTTTGTACCTTGCATGTGTTTGACTATGTTGTGCCTACCACTTACATATCTTGAGTAATCTAGTGTGTGTATGTTGGTTTGCACATCATGGTGTGTGTGTTTGTGTTGAGCCTCTATTGTTTCTTGTTTTATCTTAATTGGCTCTTGTGATAGTTTAATGGACTTTCCCATTTTGGGGAGTGATATGCTTTCGGCACGTCACAATCCTAAAAATGTGTATACATGAGGAATACCACTTAGTGTTGATATATCAATATTATCTAGTCTCTATGTGGTATGTCATGCTCATGAGAAATTCGAATTCTAAATGTCCATTAACTATCTCTATTTGGTTTTTGTTTGCCTCTTGTTGAAAACAAATGGATTATCACATTATGGGGGAGTAATAAGCATTGTGCATATTACGAACCTAGAAATGTGAACAAGTGAGGTTTTGCCACTTAGAATTGATATTGTAAATTATCTTGTTCCTATGTGGCATGTTTCTCAAACAAGTTCCATATTTGCCTATTCGCTCTTGCTTTGAGAATATGATCTTGAATATCTTTGTCATTTACCACCGAGAATTATCTCCATACATTACTTGTCTTTACAAGTGATAATCTTTTTGTGGTAAAGTATATTGATCATATTTACATTGGTCTTTGCTCTTAATTGCCTTATTTATTGCCAAGGATTAGTTTTGATCAAACTTTCTTTTGTCTTCCTTGACCTTTGGATCCTCTTGCTCTACTCATGTTGTTTTGTGCTTTCCTTAAAATAGGAAAAGCCGTGATCCCATTCTTGTGCATTTACATTCAAAGTCATACTTCTAAGATAATGCACTATTCTTGGGGGAGCTATCCTATTTTGAGTAGAACACCATCTTTAAATTGGTATTGGATCTTATTGCTTTCTTGAATATGACTAGTGTTTGAATAATATATATGGAGTGTGATGATCCCATTTGTGTGCATTTTGCATTCCAATGCAAGATCATAAATAATGCACAAATCTTGGGGGAGCTATCCTATATGCTTTAGAACATTATTTGTCTTCAATTGCTACTTGATCTATTTTAAATTGGTGTTTGAGCCCGATGACATGTCTCGTGGAAAGACAAACCTTTTTGTCTTGGTACTTTGTGCCATCATAGAAAGTGTAGAGGGTTTGGTCTATTTGTTGGAATCTTTCTCTCTTTGGATTAGTTATCTCATTCCTTGATATATCTTTCATTTGGTATCTTTCTCAATCATGTGTTGATTTGGGTTTTGATATAATTTGGACAATTCTCTTGCATGTCACACTTTGGTGTGCCTCTTGGTATTCTTTGTATTTTGTCCAAATCGTGTCTTCTTTGGTTCTTGAAGGTCTTGACATGCATATTTACTTCATGTATAAATTATGGCATGTTTACTTTCTTTGATCCAATATATCGGGTAAACTCCACCGAATCCTAAATCGGCTAAGATGTGCATGAAATTCAATTTCATATCCATATGCACATATTCATGTGGAGTTTGTCCTATGTATTGTAGTTTCCTAACTACTTCGGACCCAATATGTTTGGGGACCATTTTGTACTTGAATTGTGTTTTAGGTACTTCGGAGATGCATTGGATGCCTTGTCTCATTCATAAGGAAGGTGCTCTCACCATGTGCTTATTGAAGCCAAGCTATGATGATCGTGATTGCTAATCTTCTACATCACCAATGCCATCTCGGTAACAAGTATCTACCTCATGCATACATTTCTTGCATTCAACCTTGTGTAGGTTGCATCTTGGCATGATTCCTTTGTTCCTTGTGATACTTGTTTCCTTTCTCAAAGCATCCAACTATCACTTTTCCCTTGTGGATATTTGTGATGCCTTTGATGCGTTTGTGTTGGAAGTCTTTTATATCCTTTAAGATAAATTTGAGCTATGTGCTATGCTTTTAAGCAAAGATCTTAATGGTGTATATATGACTTCCTCTTGGGTATCATGTTCTTCTCTTTAGTAACTATTTTGTGTGTACATGTTTCTTTGTGGATGTATATCATATGATTGTTATCTACTTAGAAATCTATACACATGAGAAATGTTACATCGCAAATTGATATCCTATTTCCTTGTGTCCACCTCTTTTATGTTTTTGGATCTTTGGTGGCTCCGGAAAATATTTGCCTTATGAGTGCTTGCCTATTTTATTGGATCTTGTGCACTCATTTTTGTCGGTTGTGTGTGTTGAAATGACATGCTTTGCTCCTTGCTTATCATTCCTTTGAGACTATGGTGATGCTCAATGCTCACCTATGATGTACTCTTATAAAAGGCTTTGCTATGTCACACACATCATTTGGTTGAGCCTAAATCTTTTAAATGTTCTCGCATTTGGATATTTTGTCGGTCTTCTATTTGATGCTCAACCATATGATTGTTGCAAGTGTTATGCCTTGTTTTATATACATTCTCTCTTGCACATGTTTTGTGTTTCAAAGGATTATGGGGGAGTGATGATTCCATCTTTGTGTATGTGGTACTCAAATACAATTTCTAAATAGTACATGATATTGGGGAGCTCCTCTATTTTCTCTCGAAACATTGTTTTGTTCAAATCATAAAATCTTTTGTTCAATTGGATTTGGGTTCTTTGATTGCATGTTTCATTCGTTGATACCCTTTTCACCATATCATCCTTTTGCAATCTTTGGATCCTCAATATAATTTGATCTCCCTCAATCTATTCGTCATTGAATATGTGCATTTGATTTCACTCATATCTTGAGAAATGCATACTTTATGGGGGAGCTCTTATTATATTGGCCTTCTAAAAATTTCACCCATTTCGGCAATGGATGCCAATGGGGGAGAAGTTTAGAGGGTTTAAGGGAATTTGGTTTTATGCTTTAGTTTGTTCTTAAGCATTTGCCTTTCATGCTCTTGCATCCTTGCTCTTTGTTGTGCATGGTTGCTTAATTCATTATATAAACCCTCGTAAAAGGGATTGTCATCAATTACCAAAATGGGGGAGATTGAAAGTGCATGTGTTGCCCCATGCGTGGTTTTGGTAATTAATGACAATCCTTATGGACTAATGTTTGCATTGAGATATTCTTATAGATCTTGTCCATAGGAAAGATTGGAGTTCATGTGTTGGACTCTAGAAGCTTATAAGATGACCAAGATCTATTCAAGGGTTTATATGAAGAATGGTCTTATATAGAGTTGAGCATATTGCAAGTATGTCTTGAAGAATAGAATACCGTGGATATTCATGCTCACCTTCAAGACATCATCATTGATCAAGAAAAAGAAAAGATACAAGTTGATCAAGGCTAAGTGCAAAGAGTGGATTCAAGTGATCAACACACAAAGCTACATGTTGTACCATGTGGGATCTTGTGATCCAATGGTATGGTAAGCAATTTCTATATAGCTTTGTGAACTAACCCATATACTGTGTGTGTGTGGAGTATCTATGTGGGGTTAGGTATCTTCCCATGGGCATGCATCAAAGGAAGATTCCATATAGCCCATGGCGGATGACGTCAAGCGGTGGTCGTCATCAAGATAATGGCCAAGTGAAGATGTTCCTAAAAGTGGCTCTCCCATATTGTGTATGGGGGAGCATTTCACAAGTCTTCACCAAGCGGAGCGCAATCAAGAAAGGTGATCCAACTTGAGGTGATCAAGATCGTCATCATCTAGCTCAAGTGGATTGCGCAAGGCAAAGGTATGACCTTGATAGGGTTTCTATTTTACCGGTCTCATGGTGTTAGTGAGAGACCGGATTATAGGATAGATGCCACACTTTCAAGAGGGGCTCTCGAATGAGTAACTTGATCGTATCGTTCGGAGAGAGCTCAAACCTTTGCATACTTGGCATCATCTTTCTTGGTTCTTATTTGGCTTTCCTCCATGTGTGGTTTTAGAGCTTGTCATGATCTTCAAGACAAGCTCAAGTTCATCAAAAACGGATTTCGTAGAAAAACTTATTGCGTTTTTGGTGTTGGAGGTTTTACCGGTTGTTCTATTTTCGAGAGGTTTAACCTTTCCCATTTGGTTTTATGATTCATTGTTGGACTATGATGTTTCTCTGCATAATCTTGAAGCTCGTTGTTGTGATTCCAACGAGCCAAAGATCATCAAAAACGGAGTCCGGATGCAAAAGATATTGTCGTTTTGGTGTTTGTCTTTCCTGCTGTTTTCAAGGGGCGGTACTACCGCCCCGGTACCGCCCGAGGTACCGCCGGAGCAAACAGAAGCCTGTTTTCAGCGGCACCAAAAGCGGTAGTACCGCCGGGGCGGTAGTACCGCTGCCCGGGGCGGTAGTACCGCTACCTGGAGCCTGTTTTCTGCCCGTTTTCTTGTCCTAACTTCCTAGGGGGGCGGTAGTACCGCTGGGTCTAGCGGTAGTACCGCCCCGGCGCGAATCTGCACCCAACGGTTGGATATTTGGGTGACCTATTTAAGGGGCCTTCTTCCCCAATGGTTCCCCAACCTTTCTTGCAAGTTTTGCCCTCCATTGTTGACCTCCAAAAGCTTGCTTTCTCTCAATCCCTCCAATGATTCTTGCTCATTCTTGAGGGAAACAAGAGAGGAGATCTAGATCTACATCTCCACCAATCAATCTCTCCTCTAAGTGAGGGGAGCATATTGGATCTAGATCTTGGGATTCATTTGTTGCTTCCTTGCTCTTCCTCTCATCTTCCTCCATAGCATTAGTTGCTTTGGTGGGATTTGAGAGTGAATTGCTTTGAGCACTTCTTGTGTTCTTGCCATTGCATTAGGTGCATCGGTTTGAGTTCTCCACGGTGATTCGTGGAGTTGAAGTTTGAGAAGCTCATTACTCTTTGTGGTTCTCGTTGCCTCGTGGGTTAGTTGTAACCCTAGGAGGCCTTTGTGAGTTTCGGAGCTTTATCTTGTTGCTAAGCTCGGGACATTGTTGGGAGGCTCCAACTCATTGTGGAGTTCCTCAACCTTGGTGTATCGGTTTGGTCAACGCCTTCAAGTCGACCTCATAGTGGAACGAGCCAATCCCTCACGGGTGAAGCTCACGGAGAATAGGGTGAGCACATCGGTGCTATTGGAGTGCCTAGGAGGCTCCACACCCCTCCAACGTAGACGTACTTCCATTGGGAAGGAACTACGGGAAACATCTCCTCGTGTCCACTTTGCGGTTACTTCTATACCCAAACCTTTACTTATGCATTTACCTTTGTGATAGCCATCGAGCTTGAAGTTATCTATATTGCTATCACTTAGTTGTTAATCTTGCTTAGCATAAGTTGTTGGTGCACATAGGTGAACCTAGCTTGTTTAGGTTTTGTGCTTGATAAATTAAACGCTAGTTTTATTCCGCATTTATTCAAGCCTAAACCGTAATTATTTTAAAACGCCTATTCACCCCCCCTCTAGGCGACATCCTCGTTCTTTCAATTTCAAGTTTAGCTCATTTTCGTGCAAGTTTAGCAAGTTTGATTTTGGTGGTGCTTGCAAGGTGTTTGATGAAATGCCTAAGTTAGGGATTTCATTTGTTTTATATGCATTTTAAGCTCAAATTAAAGTATAATTTGTGGTTTTATATAGTGTCGTCCCGTCCCCTGATCCTCACCGCCGTCGATCGCCCGCGCCGCTCCGTCGCCGACACCACCTCGGTGAGCCTCTTTTTTATCTTTTATTTAAAAAATTGTCAGTTATATGATTTAAATGCATAATTATTTCTTGTATAATTTTCTTATGTTTTTATATATATAGTGTCATGGTTTTGATATCCGTCCCCGTCGGCCCTCGTCCTGTCTATGATTCGGATGTGGTATATCTTTTTAACTATTTATTTTGTTTCGTGTTTATAACAATCATGCCGACCAACTATGTTAGTTACCTTGGTTGCGATTCTGATCGCATTTGTTGTTGGATTTAAATTCTTTAGATAGTTGTATGTTAGTTTCGATTGATGTATGTTTTGTGAGAACTATGTATTACATTTGAGCACTACTCTATTTTGATTTTAATGTGATGAACTTGTATTAATTAATTTGGTCACGTATCTCTATTCATTATTTAGCTGGTCTCATGGTTTTTGATGTATTTATGTAATGCAGATGAGCCGAGAATGGATGTACGGTGATCGACGCTGTCCCGAGTTCATTGATGGCATGCATCGTTTTCTCGATGTGGTTAAGTTGAACAAGCTGAAGAATGGTTTTATGATTTTTCCATGTGATGAATGTCGGAATACGAGGAATTACCCGAGCGTAAGAACCATACACTCCCACTTGTTACGACAAGGCTTCATGCCCAATTATTTTGTTGGACCAAGCATGGCGAAAGAGGGGTTATAATGGAAGACCCTGAAGAAGAGGATGATGACAACTATCCTGTGTTCTCTGAACACGGTGATACTACAATGGGGGAAGACGAAGTTGAGCTCGAGGTCATTGTTGATCAGTCCGATGATGATGATCTTCGTCGGGTCATTCTTGATGAACAGATGAAGTGCGGAAGTGAAAACGAGTGGTCGAAGTTGGAGCGCATGTTAGAGGATCACAAAAAATTGTTGTACCCAAATTGTGAAGATGGCCAGAAAAAGCTAGGTACCACCCTAGAATTGCTGCAATGGAAGGCAAAGAATGGAATATCTGACAAGGCATTTCAGGAGTTGCTACAAATATTTAAGAAGAGTCTTCCAAGGAATAATGAATTGCCGCACAGTACATACGAAGCAAAGAAGATTCTCTGCCCTCTAGGATTAGAGGTGGAGAAGATACATGCATGCATCAATGACTGCATCCTCTACCGCGGCGAGAAGTACGAGAATTTGAATGCATGCCCGGTATGCGGTGCATTGCGGTATAAGATCGGGCGAGATGACCCAGGTGATATTGTTGAGGGTGAGCCGAGCCCCAGGAAGAGGGTTCCCACGAAGGTGATGTGGTATGCTCCTATAATACCACGGTTGAAACGTTTGTTCCGAAACAAAGAGCATGCCAAGTTGTTGTGATGGCACAAAGAAGACCGTAAGGAAGACGAGATGCTGAGACACCCTGCTGATGGGTCTCAGTGGAGAAACATCGACAGTGCGTTTGGGGAATTTGCAGCTGACGCAAGGACTTAAGGTTTGGTCTAAGTACAAATGGCTTGAATCCGTTTGGGGCGCAGAGCAGCAGTCATAGCACCTGGCCCGTGACTCTATGTATCTATAACCTTCCTCCTTGGTTGTGCATGAAGCAAAAGTATATTATGATGCCAGTGCTTATCCAAGTCCGAAGCAACCCGGCAACGACATTGATGTGTATCTGAGGCCATTAGTTGACGAACTTTTATAGTTGTGGTCTGACGAAGGCGTACGTGTGTGGGATGAGTACAAAGAGGAGGACTTTGGCCTACGAGCGTTGCCGTTTGTAACCATCAATGATTGGCCTGCTCTTAGTAACATTTCAGGACAGTTAAACAAGGATACAATGCATGCACGCACTGTTTAGATAAGACTGACAGTATATATTTAGGTAACAAGAATGTGTACCTTGGTCATCGTCGATTTCTTCCAATCAGGCATCCCGTAAGAAAGTCAGGCAAGCATTTCAAAGGTGAGGCAGATAACCGAACGAAGCCTACACGCCCTGATGGTGATGTTACATATGGCATGGTCAAGGATTTGGAAGTAATATTTGGAAAGGGTCATGGCAGTCTAAATGTTCCGAAAGACGCTAACAAGCGCGTACCCTTGTGGAAAAAGAAATCTATATTTTGGGATTTACCCTATTGGAAAATCCTAGAGGTTCGCTCTGCAATCGACGTGATATACGTGATGAAAAATCTTTGCGTGAACCTGCTAAACTTCTTAGGCGTGTATGGGAAGACGAAACATACATCGGATGCACGGCAGGACCAGCAAAGTACGCACGAACGAGACAACCTGAATCCAGAGAAGTACCAAGGTACTCCCAGCTACGCTCTTACCTAAGAAGAGAAGGAGATCTTTTTTCAAGTCCTGAGCAGTATCAAGGTCTCGTCTGGGTACTCGTCGAATATAAAGGGAATAATAAACATGGCAGAGAAAAAGTTCCAAAACCTGAAGTCTCATGACTACCACGTGATTATGACACAATTACTTCCGGTTGCATTGAGGGGACTTCTACCGGAAAACGTTCGAGTACCCATTGTGAAGCTATGTGCATTCCTGAATGCAATTTCTCAGAAGGTAATCGGTCCAGCAACTCTACCAAGTTTAGGTACGGGTGTGGTCCAATGTCTTGTCAGCTTCGAGTTGGTGTTTCCACCGTCCTTCTTCAATATTATGACGCACCTCATAGTTCACCTCGTCGAAGAGATTGCTATTCTCGGTCCTGTATTTCTACACAACATGTTCCCCTTTGAGAGGTTCATGGGAGTCTTAAAGAAAATATGTTCATAACGTGCTAGGCCAGAAGGAAGCATGTCCAAGGGCTATGGAACAGAGGAGGTCATTGAGTTTTGTGTTGACTTTATTCCTGATCTAAGCCGATCGGTGTTCCTCAATCGCGCCATGAGGGGAGACTGCGTGGAAAAGGCATGCTAGGAAAGAAAGCAACAAGATGTATGGATGGACATTCTTTCACTCAAGCACACTACACAGTTCTACAAAATTCCAGATTGGTGGCTCCGTATATCGTGGAACACATGGATATTTTACGCTACCATACCCGGAGAAGACTAACTTCTGGATTAAAGAGAAACACGTGGATACTTTCGGCAGTTGGTTGCGTACACATCTCATTAATAACACCACTATTGGACAAGAGCTATACTTGTTGGCCAAGTCACCATCCTCGACTATATTGACTTTCCAAGGGTACGAGATAAATGGGAATACATTTTACACGGAAACCCAAGACAAAAAGAGCACTAACTAAAACAGTGGTGTCCGCTTTGATGCAACAAACGACGATGGGACAAAGGACACATATTATGGTTGCATACAGCAGATATGGGAACTTGACTATGGACCTTCTTTTAAGATCCCTTTGTTTCAGTGCAAATGGATCAACCTGTCAAGCGGGGTAGAGATAGACCGGCGGTACGGAATGACTACAGTGGATCTCAAGAATCTTGCGTACCGCACCGAGCCATTCGTCCTAACCAATGATGTGGCTCAGGTTTTCTATGTGAAGGACATGTTTTCCAGACAGAAAAAAAAGAAAAGATAAGCAAGCCGGTACATCATACGATGAGCCAAAGCGCCACATAGTTCTTTCAGGAAAAAGAAACATCGTGGGAGTGGAGGACAAGACAGACATGTCAGAAGATTACAATAAGTTTTATGAAATTCCGCCCTTCAAAGTGACAACTGACCCAAGCATCGTGTTAATGATGAAGAATGTCCATGGCTACGGCGCAATCAGAAGAAAGAGACACAGAAGAAGGAAAAGTGAACACTAGATATTGATGTTGCTGCTAATGTGTAATAATATATTAAACCTTTTATGTAACTATGTTCTGAAAACTCAGAAGAGAGATCTAAAACACTAATTTTTGGTTCTAAAAACTCCAAAGGCTTACAAGCGCTCGAAAAAGTTGGATCAAAACACACGGCTTCTCCGTCATACAGCCCAACGGTGGCTCGTGAGTGCCCTGCATATCAAATGCACCGTTGGGCTGTATGACGGGAATCCGAATGATTTGTATTCGGTCGATGAACTGGAGTATTTTGTAGATAGAACAAAACACACGGTTTCCCCTGCATACAGCCAACAGTGGCTCGTGAGTGCCCGCATATCAAATGCACTGTTGGACGTATGCAGGGAATCCGAATGCTTTGTATATCAAATGAGTGTCGAACATGCTCGAGAGGGGGGAGGTTTATATAGGGTCATGTGGCTGATCCAACACTGGTTTTGCCCTCAAAAGAAACACACCCCCTGATCCAACGGCTCACAAGTTCTTCAAAGAAACACACCCCTGATCCAACGGCTCACAAGCGCTTGAAAAAACACACGATCCGTGTGCTTCTTTACTTCCGGTTGGTGTTACCAACCGGGACTAAAGGCGGGCTTCGCGGTCACGACTCGTGTCAGACACGTGTCCTACCCTAGCGCTGGGGAGGACACGTGTCCCCCTACGTATTGACGTCGTTGTTGTTATTATTATAAATTTTAATACAATTAAATTACATAGATATAAAATAAAACTAGAGAAAAAACAAAACAGAAACCAAATAGAAAAACAATGCAGAACCAAATAGAAAAAACAAAACAGAAACTAAATCGAAAAAACAAAAAATAGAAAACAAATAAAAGGCCCATTAGTAAAGGGTTGGGCTTCGCGCGCGAAATTTCGCCGCGGCCAAATTTGACCTTTAGTACCGGTTGTATTCTACAACCGGTACTAAAGACCCTTTAGTACCGGTTGTAGAGCACAACCGGTGCTAAAGGGGTGTTGGCGGCAGTTAAGTGCAGGGGAATCGAATCGATTCCCCAATTTCGCCCAAGTGCTGCTTCCTCGACGCCCGCTCCTCGACGCCGGCGAAGTGCTGCTCCTCGACGCCGGTGAAGTGCTGCTCCTCGACGCCGCGCGCCTCCACGCCGTCGACGGCGCCGCCGCCCTCTGCCACGCCCTCCACGCGCACACGTCGCCCTCGCAGCCATCGACCGCGCCGCCAAGGCCCCGACACCGCCGCGCCCTGCTCCTCTGCCCTCTGGCCTGCTCCTGCTGAAAGAGCATATTTGCTCTAGCTCTCTTTTAGAGTCTAATGACAACACATCAACGTGTCTAATATGTGCTTGACATATGCAGGGAATTCACATGTTCATGAAACGTCGAGTCGGGAAACGAGAGGCCCGGAAAAACCATGCAGTAGAGCTTTTTTGTGTCTGGCGGTAGTACCGCTGGCGCAGCGGTAGTACCGCTCCACCTGGAGCGGGACTCCTGCAGCTCAGCTGGTACTTCTCCTGGCGGTGGTACCGCTGGTGTCAGCCAGCGGTAGTACCGCTGGTGGTACCGCCAGGAGTACCGCTAGGCCGAATTTGCTCTCTGGACTCGCTACGGTACCCAGCGGTACCCGCCTCGTACTACCGTTGGGTTCCTTCAAATTTATTCGAAGGATCCCAGCGGTACTACCGGTGGTGCCGCGGTAGTACCGCCAGTCCTGGCAGCTTCGGTACCTCTCAGAGGTAGAGGTACCGCTGCAGCTGGACCGTGCAGTGCACTTGGTACCGTTGCGCGTCCAGGCAACGGTAGTACCGCTCTCCCAGCGGTAGTACCGCTGTGCAGTTTTCTGCACATAACGGTTCGATTTTCTGGGCCCCTATTTAAAGACTGCTTCTTCTCCAAGAAGCGAGCTCGCCCAAAAGAGAAGAACACCATTGTTGCAAGCTCAAGAATCATTAGATCTCCCAATCCCTCCACCCAAACTCACTCATACTTGGAGGATTGAAGGAGAAGGCCCGGATCTACAACTCCACCGAAGCGTTCTTCATTTCCCCCTCATTCACTTGAGGGATTTGAGCCTAGGGTTTCCACTAGGAAAACCTAGGCATCTTGTTGTTCTCACTTGCTTGTTACTTTTGTGTAGCAGGTGTTGTTGTGCTTGGGAGCCCCCAATCCTTTTGTGGGTTGAGCCTCAAGTTGTTGTAAGGGCTCCGGATTCCGCCTTGAAGGATTCCGATAAGGAAGGTGAACCGAGCTTTTGGGCAAGGTTCATCGGAGAATAGGGTGAGGCCATTTGTGGCGTCTTGAGTTTGATACTCACACCCCTCCAACGAGACGTACTCCCCTAAAAAGGAGGAACTCGGGAATAACTCTTTGTCTCCGCGTGCTTCCCGTTCGGTTACTCCTTTCTCGCTAGTTCTTACTTGTATCGTGCCTAGTATAGTGTTAACTTGACATATAGGTAAATTCACCTTAGTTGCATATCTAGAGAATTTACCTTTGTATCAAGCCTAAACTCGAAAAAGAACTAAAAATTGAGTAGCACCTATTCACCCCCCCTCTAGGTGGCCATACGTATCCTTTCAATTGGTATCAGAGCAAGGTTCTCTTGTTCGGGCTTAACCGCCTAAGAGTAGTATGGCCCTTGATGAGCATGGAAATGAGATACCCGAGCTTCCTTCCGTGCCCACTTCGGTTTCCGTGGAGGACTTCAATTCCTTGAAGTCCAATATGGAAACCAAAATGGACAAGTTGCAAGAGATGATCATGCAACTCATGGAAGCGAAGGGTATCTCACCTCCACCCACCCCCCGTTCGTCGGAGGTTGACAAACCCGAGAAGGATGTGGGTGATGGGAAGAAAAAGGGGGTGATCAAGATAAAATTGACAACCCATTAAACACCACCTAATGGTTCGGGAGTGTATGGTGCCGTTCCGTTCCCATACTCTCCCGACCCTATTATCCCTCATCCTCCTATTCATCTAAGGGGAAACCCACCTAAGCTAAATGCATCTTTGTTTACTAAATGGCAATCTTCTATGAGATCTTATGTGAACAGTGCTTCTATCGAGCTTTGGAGGATCATTGAGCAAGGGTATCAAGCCGTGGATGAATCCAACAAGACAAGAAGAGAAGTAGTTGATTGTCAACTAAATGCCACCGCTCTTGACTTGATCCGTGATGCCGTGGGAGAAGATGATATGTCTCACATCGAGCATTGCACCACCGCCAAAGAAGCATGGGCGTGCCTTGTTGAGGTGTATGTTGGAAATGAAAGCATGAAGAGAAACCGGTTTGAGGAAATGAGCAACAAGGCCGAAGGTTTCTTCATGGAAGATGGAGAAGACCATGAGCAAATGTTCCGAAGACTCAAGTCTCTTGCCAATGCCTACAAAGCCCTTGGTGGGACTCATGTGGATGATGCTTGGGTCAAAAGGAAGTATGTGAATGCTCTCTTGCCTTTGAAGGGGCCGACTTGAAGAGTCTTCAAGGAAGGCTCAACTATCCTCAAATGACCTCCAACGAAGTCATGCAAGAGATACAATCTTTCAAGGTTCAAGCCAAGATTGCTCAAGACTCTCGTGCCCGAGCTATTGGAATGCAACAAGGAGCCTCTCTTGCGTTGAAGGCCAAGGTGGTTGAACACAATGAAGATCAAGATTGTGAAGATGTGTCCTCCATGGACCCCCAAGAACTCAAGAGCTCTCATAGGGACTATGTGGCTCTTGCGGCAAGGACTTTTGGAAGAATCCATCCAAAGCCAAAGCCCAAATGGAAGAAAAGGCCAAATCTAGTGGCTTCAAGGATGGCAACCCAAAGTTGAAGACTTGTTTCAATTGCCAAGATAGATTTCACTATGTTGCCATGTGCCCCTATGAGAACCGTGAAGATCATGGAGGAAGGCTTGTTCTCAAGAAGACTTTATCGTCATCATCCTCTAGCAAGAAACCCTTCTTCAAGAAGAAGAGGCCTCCTCCAAGAATGGTATTGGTGACAAGGGAGGAGTACATGTCCGGGGGTGAGAGTGATGAAGAAGAACCCACAAGTGAAGTGGCCGCTATTGCTATTGCTTCTTCAACACCTTCATCCCTTTTCGAATCTCCCAATGAGAATGTCCAATCCAATCCGCCAAGTGTCTCATGGCCAAGGCCTCCGAGGTATCATCTCCTTCCCCCTCCAAGACTATAAATGAAATGGATGATCTTATGAGTCTTAAAGTTAAGGAAGAAAATGTTGCTTTGGATCGTTTCTTGACTAACTTGCAAGGTGAAGCCAAGATTCGTTTCGAATCTCTCTTGAGCGATTATGGGCGGATTCAAGAAGAGCTTGATGAAAAGGAAAGACTTGAAAAAGAGTATGCTAATGATATTGCTTCTCTCACCTTGGCTCTTGAGGAAGAGCATGAGCTTAGTGCTCTTGAGGAGAAACTTAAAAATCTTGATGAGTCACAAAATGCAATCTTTTCTCAAATCATTAAAGAACGTGACCTTGCAATTGCAAAATATAAGCTTTCCAAGAAAGAGAAGGTTGAATTTGGTGTTGGTCATGATAGACTAACCGAGGAGCTAGAGAAGCTCACCAAGGCTCACAAGGCCTTGGAGGGTGAACACTCTACTCTCACCAAGTCTTTTGAACAACTTCAAATTCAATCATCTAAATCAAATGTTGCTAGTTCCTCTACTACTTCTTGTGATCATGCAAATGTCATTGAGGAAAATGCTAGGTTAAAGAATGAACTTGCCAAGGCCTCTAGTCCCCAAAGTAAGCCTATTGTTGATCTTTTGCTTGCGCAAAAGCCACACATTGGGAAGGAGGGCCTTGGCTATGTTGCCAAGAAGAAGAAGAAGAACAAGAAGAAGGCCAAGCCCGCACAAGCAAAGAAGACTACCATTGCGAGTAGTGAAGCCACAAGGGGCGACACTCCTCGTAGTGACTTTGCGGGACATGCTAACCCAACTATATTCTTTATGTTGATTATTATGGGGATGTTTGTGCTAAATATGTTGGTCCTTATGATGGTTACATTGCTTACTCTATTTGGGTCCCTAAAACCCTTGTTGCTAACAAAAGAGGACCCATTGCAAAATGGGTACCTAAAACCAAGCAATGATCTCTTGTAGGACTATGCTTCCGGTGGATCGAAATGGGTGATTGATAGTGGATGCACTAGTCATATGACCGGAAGCAAGGAGATCGTGACGGAGTTGAGAACAAGCTTAAATCAAGCAACCGTCACTTATGGAGATAACTCAAAAGGAAAGGTATCGGGCCTCGGCAAGGTGGTAGTTGCAAGGGATATCACCCTTGTAAATGTCATGCTTGTTGAGTCCCTTGGTTATAATTTAATGTCCGTTCGTGCCGTTAATAAGATGGGTTTTGCCGTCCATTTTGATCTTGATATTGTGGTACTCATGTGGAGCAAGACTCTAAAGGTCGCTTACGTTGGGTATGTCGAAAATGAGTTGTTTGTGGTAGACTTTTCGGAGTCAACCAACTCTCAAACGATGTGCCTATTCGGAAAGGCCGACGTGGGGTGGTTGTGGCATCGCCGCTTATCCCATGTCAATATGAGAACTTTGCAAAGTCTTCACAAGGGTGGCCACATCCTTGGACTAAAAGAGAATGTTTCTTTTTCTAGAGATCGTCTTTGTAGGGCTTGTGTTGAAGGAAAGATGCATGATTCTCCCCACCCACACAAGACCATCATTTCATCAACGAGGATATTGGAACTTCTTCATGTTGATCTCTTTGGTGCCGTGCCTCAACCAAGTCTTGGTGGGAAGAAGTATTGTTTGGTGATTGTCGATGACTATTCAAGATTTACATGGGTTTATTTCTTCAAGTTGAAGAGTGAGACCCAACAAGCCGTCATTGACTTCTCCAATGAAGTGCAACGTCAACACAATGTTCCTATATTGGCCATTAGAAGTGACAATGGCTCCGAGTTCAAGAACTACACCCTAAATGAGTTTCTTAGTGAAGAGGGAATTCGTCATCAATATTCCGCTGCGTATACCCCTCAACAAAATGGTGTAGCCGAGAGGAAGAACCGGACCCTTATGGATATGGCAAGATCTATGTTGGCGGAGTTCAAGACCCCACTCTTCTTGTGGGCCGAGGCCATCTCCACGGCATGTCATTCATCTAACCGCCTCTACTTCCGCACGGGCAAGAAGTTCACTCCATATGAAATGCTTACCGGCAACAAGCCCAATATTTCCTACTACCGGGTGTTCGGTTGTAAGTGTTTCTATAAGATTAAAGGTTATCGCTTAACTAAATTTGAGTCTAAAGCTTTTGAGGGTACTTTTGTTGGTTACGGTGCCGAATCCCACACTTATAGAATCTACGACAAGACCTTCGGGACTATTGTAGAATCTTGTAGTGTGGAGTTCGATGAGAATGACGGCTCCCAAGTGGCGCAATTTCATGTTCGTGATGTAGATGATGAGGAACCTCAAGATGCAATAAGGCGAATGGGCGTGGGATTCTTTCGCCCAATCGAGATTTCTCATGAGGCGCCTCAAGAAGGACCAAGCTCCACCCATGTGGAGCAATCATCATCACAAGTGGACACCGCACCATCCGATGGAGCAAATGAAGCACCAAGCCAACAACAAGTTCAAGACCCTCCTCAAGTTGATCAAGTTGCTACGCAAGAACCAAGTTCTCCAATCATTGATGCTAGCCATGATCAAGACCAAGGTCCATCTTCCCCTTCAAGTGATGAAGGTGTGCATATTGAAGACCAAGGTCATCATTCCGGTCAAGACGGGGACACAAATGATCAAGATGATCAAGAATTCCTCCAAGCTCTCGTGAGGACATCAACACCCGTCGTCGTGCAAGAAATGTCAAGACCTTGTTGAGAAGGCAACACTTTTGGACAATATTATTGGTGATTTGAAGGGCAAGGTTGTGACTAGAAGGCAATGCGCAAACTTTAGTGCCCATCAAGCTCACATATCCTTGGTGGAACCAAAGAAAGTCTTTGAAGCTATTGAAGATCCGGATTGGTTGGATGCTATGCATGAAGAGCTCAATAACTTCAAGCGCAACAAGGTGTGGAAGCTAGTTGAGAAGCCAAAAGAGTGCCGCAATGTTATAGGCACTAAATGGATTTTCAAGAACAAGCAAGATGAACATGGCATGGTGGTGAGGAACAAGGCAAGATTGGTGGCTCAAGGGTTCTCTCAAGTTGAAGGCATTGATTTTGGAGAGACCTATGCTCCCGTGGCTCGCCTTGAGTCCATCCGTATCCTCCTTGCATATGCTTCTCATCATAATTTTATCTTGCAACAAATGGATGTGAAAAGTGCTTTTCTTAATGGTCCACTCAAAGAATTAGTATATGTTAAGCAACCACCGGGGTTTGAGGATCCCAAACTCCCTAACCATGTCTACAAGCTCGATAAGGCACTCTATGGCCTTAAACAAGCCCCACGTGCGTGGTATGAGCACCTTAGAGAGCTTCTAGTAGACCGTGGATTTGAGGTTGGGCAAATCGATCCCACTCTCTTTACCAAGAGAGTAAAAGGGGAGCTTTTCATATGCCAAGTCTATGTGGACGATATTATCTTTGGCTCATCTAACAAAGCTTTCAATGATGAATTTTCAAAGCTTATGACCGATAGGTTTGAGATGTCTATGATGGGAGAGTTGAAGTTCTTCCTTGGTTTTGAGATCAAGCAATTGAGGGGAGGGACTTTCATCTCTCAAGCTAAATATATCCAAGACATGCTCAAGAAATTTGATATGGTTGGTGTTAAGGAGAAGCGCACTCCAATGGACACAAAGGTTCATCTTAAACTCAATCCAAATGGTCTTGATGTCGACCAAAAGGTATACCGTTCCATGATTGGTTCTTTGCTCTATCTTTGTGCATCTAGACCCGATATTGTGTTGAGTGTAGGGGTGTGTGCAAGGTACCAAGCCGCTCCTAAAGAAAGCCATGATATGGCGGTCAAAAGAATCCTCCGATATTTGGCTCATACCCCAAAGTTTGGTTTGTGGTACCCTAAGGACAAGGTTTTCTCTCTTTGTGGGTACACGGACTCGGATTGGGCCGGTGATCATGATGATAGGAAGTCCACTTCCGGGGCTTGCCAATTTCTTGGTGGTTCCTTGGTGAGTTGGTCTTCCAAGAAGCAAAATTGTATATCTCTCTCCACCGCCGAAGCCGAGTATGTGGCCGCCGCAAGTGCATGCACCCAATTGTTATGGATGAGGCAAACTTTAAAGGAATACGGTGTCATTTGTGACAAAGTGCCTCTTTTATGTGACAATACAAGTGCTATCAATATTGCCCACAACCCGGTGCAACATTCAAGAACCAAGCATATTGAGATTCGTCATCATTTATTCGAGATCATGTTACCCGTGGTGATATTGAGCTAAGCCATGTTTCTACACAAGACCAACTTGCCGATATTTCACGAAGCCTCTTGATGAAGCAAGATTCACTTATTTGAGGAATGAGCTAAATATCGTGGATTCAAGGAGCGTGGCTTGACTATTTTGCATACACACCTATGTCTTAACTATCTATTGTGTTTAGGTGTAGGCATGGACATAGGGGGAGTGCGGTCCTAATACATTGGACCATCCCTCCCCCCATTATGCCGATAGTAAGATTTCATTTGCTTTTCTATTTTCAATTCATGAAAATGTGAGCTTAAATGACGAGTGTTGGTTGTGAACCCAAGATACATCTTCGCGGTGTCACGCCATAATCTCATACATGGTGGCCTAGGCCACCGCCCTCCTCTTGTGAGGAGTTGGATCTTATTTGGTTTATTTGGATTTTATTTGGACCTCTTTGTATTTGTGGAGAGCACCAAGTTTGGCTTTTCTTGTTTGATTCTTGCAAACTTGGTTTGCCTCTCTTCCCCCAGTTACTTTCTCTATCCTAAGCCAATATCCTATCCCATAAACATCTCTCTCTATTTGTAAAACTTTGTGACCAACCCGTCGACGTTTCGTGGCAAAAGTGCCCGGTACTACCGGTGCCCTCGCGGTACTACCGCTGCCTGGAGTTTCCAGGCACAGCAGTCCCTCGAGCGGTACCGTAGTCACCAGGTGCCTAGTACTACCGTTGATTCACAGCAATTTTTGCTGGAAGTCAATAGTACCAGGTAGCGGTACTACCGTAGCCGACGGTACTACCGTTCCATCCCAGGAGCGGTACAACCGCAGGCTACCGTCAGTACCAGCGGGGCGGTACTACCGCTGGGTCAGCGGTACTACCGCTGGGTGCGTTTTCACCAGGGGTTAAGTTGGGTGTGGAGCGGTAGTTTCTTATTCTACCCTCTCCACCCCGACCCCCTTTTCGAAACACACCCACCGCTGCCGCCGCCGCCACGATTCGTCGCCGGGGAGCCCACCTCCGGCCTGGATAGCCCCTCTCCGGCCAGAAGGAAGCTCAAGCACCCTCTCTTCCTCCTCTCCTCCGCGATGAGCTCCGGTAATCTCTCACTCCTACCTCTCAACCTAGTCGATTCGTTGAGATGCAATGGAGTTAGGTTTTTCCGTAGTTCTTGTGGTAGAAGTTGTAGGAAATAGATGGTACTTAGTCTAGGATCCTCATTGCAAAGTTTTGTTGGAAGTTTCCATAGATCGAGCGAGTACCGGGAAGTCAACCGCTAGATCTGAAGGTAGCGGTACTACCGCCCTCCGTGGCGGTACTACCGCTCTAACGGTACTACCGGTGGACCAGCGGTACTACCGCTGGAACTGGCTGTTTCCAGAACTGTGCAGTTTGGATTCTTCTCGTTTGGTCTCAGATGTTTTTGCAATACTTATCCTCCCTGCTATCCTCCTTTGCTGTCACAGGTGCTGGCAAGCAGGCTAGTGGGAGTCACACCAAGCGGGCTGCTAAGCGTGCTCGTTCAGGCAAAGGCATTCGTGAAGAAGATGATGAACCTGAAGTTATGCCTGAGAAGACCACTCGTCGCAGAAGTCTAATGCTGCAAAGGCCAAAGCTGCTCAAAGCAAGTCACTCAACCTTATGTCATCCAAGGATTTTGTTCGAGAAGGCGGATGAATCCCTATGCCACTCCTAAGCTCAGCACTTTCACCACTCCGGGGTTTCACAATCTATTTCAAGAGAAAATATTCTATGAAGTCCTTCCCAAGCACAAGACCAAGGTTGTTGAACAGTTTTGCATTGACACCGACCACATGGAGAGGCACCTTGGGTACTTTGGAGAAGCTATTGGCATTTGCAAGGAGTTTGGGATTTATGACTATATTGGGCTGCAACAGAGTTTCAATGATCACCTTGTCATGCAGTTCTTTGCCACTGTTCACTTCTTCTCCGACGAGCCAAGGCGGATCAAATGGATGTCAAAAGATGTAATTCTTGAGGCCAAGTGGAGTGAGTTTGCCTCTCTTCTTGGCTTAGTTGACAATGGCTTTGTGTTGAATGAAGATGCTCAGCAACAATTCTTCCGCATCAACTATAACTCACAACCGATGAAGCCCGAGGTCCTCTATGATCTGTACATCCAAGGACGTGCCTTGGTGGGGTTCCAAAAGAACTTGCTAAAGGTTTGGGACATCATGCACAGGATCTTCCGCAACACCGTTGCCCCCGTGTGGGCAACTTTGACCAAATCCATGGAAAACTTATTGATCTCTTGTTTGAATCTTCTATCATGGTTGGGCAAGGCAAGAAACTTGATGTGATGGACATCATATGGCATGAGATGTATGCTGTGGTGATGAAAAGGAGACCTTCCATTTTTGGTGCTCACGTTATGCAGTTGATCATTCACACGTGGACGAGGAAGAAACTTCCTTTGGCTCTCTTGGACAATGAGGAGAATCCCACTGAGCACAAGGTCAAGGAGCTGAGCATAAAGAAACATCTTGCTCCGCTTATCCCCGATGAAGACGAAAGCTCCTCCAATGATGAAGATGATCCCTTGTTTGAGCTTCCTCCCAAGGCGAATGCTCAAGATAAAGGTTTCAAAAGTGGGTGGCTGGTGCTATGAAGACCATCTTTTGCCGCCAAGACGATGCTGACAAGAGGGCCTATAAGGAACATGTTAGGAACAAGAAAGAGCGTCAACTCACTCGTCAGCGTTTTGAGCACCTAGGCGTTCCAGTTCAGCCCGGGTCTGAGGACAGAATTACTGCAGAAGCTGATTGGCTCAAGCACCGTCGCCCTTGGGTGGATTACGATCTTCAGGATGATGCTTCCTCATCTCAGCCCGATATCCCTTGGTCTCGCACTCAGATTGGTTCCTCCACTGCTCATGCTGATACAGAAGTTTGATGATGATGATGATGAGGATGGTGATGGTACAGATTCTGCCGAGAAAAGTGCTGAGGTCGCCCCGGCCTCTACCTCCGATGAAGACTCCGCGAGGAGTGACTTCCACTAGGGACGTTAGCATCGCCTCTCCCTTTTTGGTGTCATGATGCCAAAGGGGGAGAGTGTTCTATTAGGTTCTCCGGGGTTTTGCATGGTTGAGGGCACAAGCTCGTTTCTTATATTTGGTGTTTGTCTATCGCTTGTGCTCCTCGTTTTTATTTTGCTTTCGTTGAACTCATGGGGTAAGACATGTGAGAACTTTAAATTCTTGTAAGACTTTGTCATATGTGTGCAAGACTATGTATGTTGTTTATCTCTTGTCTTACCTTTGTGTTTTTCTTTGATCTTGCTCGGTTTCCAAAATCTAGGGGGAGTGTTGATCCTAACTTATATGCATTTTGCATTCAAAAGCAAATTTATACTAATGCATATTGTTAGGGGGAGCCCGTCTATATTTTGTGAACCATTTTTTGATGTGTTGTCATCATACTCCAAAAAGGGGGAGATTGAAAGAGCATATTTGCTCTAGCTCTCTTTTAGAGTCTAATGACAACACATCAACGTGTCTAATATGTGCTTGACATATGCAGGGAATTCACATGTTCATGAAACGTCGAGTCGGGAAACGAGAGGCCCGGAAAAACCATGCAGTAGAGCTTTTTGTGTCTGGCGGTAGTACCGCTGGCGCAGCGGTAGTACCGCTCCACCTGGAGCGGGACTCCTGCAGCTCAGCTGGTACTTCTCCTGGCGGTGGTACCGCGCGGTACCGCTGGTGTCAGCCAGCGGTAGTACCGCTGGTGGTACCGCCAGGAGTACCGCTAGGCCGAATTTGCTCTCTGGACTCGCTACGGTACCCAGCGGTACCCGCCTCGTACTACCGTTGGGTTCCTTCAAATTTATTCGAAGGATCCCAGCGGTACTACCGGTGGTGCCGCGGTAGTACCGCCAGTCCTGGCAGCTTCGGTACCTCTCAGAGGTACCGCTGCAGCTGGACCGTGCAGTGCACTTGGTACCGTTGCGCGTCCAGGCAACGGTAGTACCGCTCTCCCAGCGGTAGTACCGCTGTGCATTTTCTGCACATAACGGTTAGATTTTCTGGGCCCCTATTTAAAGACTGCTTCTTCTCCAAGAAGCGAGCTCGCCCAAAAGAGAAGAACACCATTGTTGCAAGCTCAAGAATCATTAGATCTCCCAATCCCTCCACCCAAACTCACTCATACTTGGAGGATTGAAGGAGAAGGCCCGGATCTACAACTCCACCGAAGCGTTCTTCATTTCCCCCTCATTCACTTGAGGGATTTGAGCCTAGGGTTTCCACTAGGAAAACCTAGGCATCTTGTTGTTCTCACTTGCTTGTTACTTTTGTGTAGCAGGTGTTGTTGTGCTTGGGAGCCCCCAATCCTTTTGTGGGTTGAGCCTCAAGTTGTTGTAAGGGCTCCGGATTCCGCCTTGAAGGATTCCGATAAGGAAGGTGAACCGAGCTTTTGGGCAAGGTTCATCGGAGAATAGGGTGAGGCCATTTGTGGCGTCTTGAGTTTGATACTCACACCCCTCCAACGAGACGTACTCCCCTAAAAAGGAGGAACTCGGGAATAACTCTTTGTCTCCGCGTGCTTCCCGTTCGGTTACTCCTTTCTCGCTAGTTCTTACTTGTATCGTGCCTAGTCTAGTGTTAACTTGTCATATAGGTAATTCACCTTAGTTGCATATCTAGAGAATTTACCGTTGTGTCAAGCCTAAACTCGAAAAAGAACTAAAAATTGAGTAGCACCTATTCACCCCCCTGTAGGTGGCCATACGTATCCTTTCACCTGCGCTGCGGCCCGCCTCCGCCGCGCGTCCTCCGCTCCTGGCCTGCGCCGAGCGCCGTCGGCCCCCGCGCGCCGTCACCTCCCGCGCGCGCCATCGCCGGCCTCCACCTCCGCCATCGCCGGCCTCCACCTCCGCCTCGGCCTCCATCGAGGAGTTAACAAGGTGAGTTTTTTTCTTTTTTTATCTTATTTTTGGTTAGCTTATTTTTTTTAGGTTATTTTGCACAATTTTTAGTGTAGTTTATTTTTTTAGTCTAGTTTTACTTATTACAAAACTCCGGCTTTTTTAGTGTAGTTTTTAGGTGTATAGTTTAATTATTAGGTGTACTTTTAATTATTAGTTTTTAGGCTTTTTTAGTGTAGTTTTAATTTTTAGGTGTATAGTTTAACATTGTAAAGTTTGAAATATTGCTAAGTTTCAAATATTGCTAAGTTTAAAATATTGTTAAGTTAGAAATATTGCTAAGTTTGAAATATTGTAAAGTTAGAAATATTGTTAAGTTTGAAATTTTGCTAAGTTCCAAATATTGCTAAGTTTGAAATATTGTTAAGTTAGAAAATTTTAGTAGCATTTTTTTATTAGTGTATAAGAATATTAAAGTTGTTTGCTATGAATTACAAATTTGCAGTGACATTGAGCTATGGAGGACGATGCCCCCTTCATCAGAGATTTGGAGGAAGAAGACCGGATGCAACAAATAATATATAATAGGGCTGCCGAACCCAATTCCGATGGAGATGATTCCGACGAAGAAGACGCCGAAGAATTCAACGCGAAATGTTTGAACGACTCCGGTGAGGGACTTGAGTTACAAAACTTCAGAGACGGCGACGACGACGAAGAAGAACGCTGTTAGAAAACTCCGTAGAAAACACCGGATCACTAGCTAAGAACGACTCCGGCAAGGTATATATTAAGTCTTGTTGATCACTATAGCTAGATGCATTAAGTGATTTATATGCGCACTTATTAACGAAACATTTTTCTTTCAGCCCTCTGGATCTAAGTCGTCAATCCCTAAACGAGGCCCGCCCAAGGGTTAAAGCTCCCGGAAGGTGCAACGTTGTCGATCGACGAAGTTACCATAAAAGGCAAACCGGAGAAACCCGATGGAATCTACACTAAATATGTAGCTCAATGCGGAGTTTTTGTAAGGGACATGGTCCCGATCACCGTGGCAGAATGGAATGAGCCGAAGAAAGCCAACATTGGCGCAAAATATCTCGAGCAAAGAATTAAAGATACCCTTTGGGACTCGATGTTGGCTAAATTTAGCCTACCGGCAGATCTCTCACAGAGTAGGAAGGATAAAGTCAAGGAGTGGACTCTTAGCAAGATGGCCCAGCAATTCAACAACTGGAAGAACACATTGTGGAGAAAATATGGGAACAAAGATATAGTTTTCACTGGACATCTAGAGAAGCTAAAAGATGAATGGGCTGAATTTGCGGCGTATAAGAATTCGGCCGTCGCTGTGGCCCGATCGACACAAAATAAGTTGAATGCTAAGAAGAAGAAATATTTCCATCATTTGGGCTCATGTGGCTACAAGACTGCCTTGCCTAAGTGGCTAGCCTATGAAAACGAGCTGCGACTAAAAGGGATCACTCCACAGACAGATGACTGGCCCGACAGGTCCAAGTTCTGGTTGTTCACGCATGGGGCAGTGTTGGACCCAGAAACAGGGATGATTGTTGCAAAGGGAAAATGGTGGAAAAGAATTAATAGAGTCGTAAAAAAAATAAAAAAGTAATAGTACTAGTCAAGGAGGGAAAATATGTTTCCGATAGAGAGGACGACGAGCTTTCACAAGCCCTCGGGAATAAAGAACACTGGGGACGATGTCGAGGCAGAGGAGGCGGGGTTGGTTTTTTTGAAGGGTTTCCGGAGGACGTTGCAACTTATAGAAAACATTGCAGAAGTAAGAAGAGGGAGGCGGAGAGGGTTACTGCATTAGAACGCACCATGCAGGCTGTGCAGAAGCAACTGGCCTCAATTACCCAGCAAAGGGAATCTCACCTGCGAGTAGAAGATCCTGCAGTCGATGCTATAAGGGAATCTCAGCGGAAAAGCAGCGTGGGTTCCACGCAGCTACAAGATCCTGCAGTTGATGAACCAGTTGTTGAACCGTCGGCGGCTCACTACCCCGTGGATGATATCACGGAGAAGACAAATTGTGAGTTACATGCGCCAATGAAGAACATTAGTTTCCCGGTGGCGATTGGCTATGCTTTACCACATCAAGTTGGAGCAACCTTCCATTTTGGTGAGATTCCGGCTGGATTTGCTCGTGTCGGGGTCACGAAAGTTATGTCGGGATTCAACTCAATAAATCTTGACATTCCTAGAGCTGAAGGCAAGAAGACATTGGGAGAAGTCGAGCTTGGTATCATTCTATGGAAGAAGAAATACATCAAGTTTCCAGACTCGGCGCCAAGGCCACCGACTCCTCCGGCTAGAAATTCACCACATCAAAGTCCACCCGCCTCCCCCGTGGATTGGGAGCCCACCGCGAGTCCATCGCCCGCGCCGTCCCGTCAGCTGACTGATGCGCCCACTAGTAACTTGACAAAGCGGAAGCTGTTCATGTCGTCTCCTGTCAAGAAACGTGGAAAAAAAAACCAAGGAAGTCAAGGCTCCTGAGAAGTTAGCTCCTGAGATGACTCAGGAGGAAATACATGTGAGCCTACGTGAAGAGTCGATCGCCTTTTTTGAGAAGAAAAAAAGGAAAGACTAGAGGCAAAACTTGACCCCATAAAGGAACTTCTGAAGACTATACCAAATGAGGTAAAGGATCGCACCGTTGATAACCTATATGACCCTCTACCGCCGCCCATTTCAGACTATGAGCGAGGTATTGACAATGTACTTTCCTCGCAGATGGAGCAAGAAAAAGTGTGCGGGAAAAGAGTTGCCCAACTCGGAGAACAAGAAGCACAATCGCTCGCCCCGCTCATTGTGCCTTCTGAAGCTCGGGAAATCGAGCATGGAGAAGTTGTCGTTGGCGACTCAGGTTACCCCATGGCGGAGGTTACCCCACGATATGCTTTTGAACTCGGGCTTCCTCTGGTCGAAAATCCGAGTGCTCTAACAACACAGTTATATAACTTGCATACCTGGTACATGACCGCCGCAAAAGAAGGGAGAAGCTATCTCATGGCGGCGGTTAAGGAACAACACTACTTCCAAGAATATGGTGTGCAGGTTGAGTTCGAAGAACTTTTTCAGATGTACAATCAACTTGCTCTCGACAAATCTATCATCAGCTGCTATTGTCTGTAAGTAATTTATTCGTGTAATTTAGTTATTTATATTTAAAGCTCTCGTTCATTGCTTGTAATTATCCTCACAACATTCTTTTGTACGCTATATGATGCAGAATGAAGATTCGTGAATGCAGACTGGGAGGAATCTGGGACATTGGGTTCATTGACCCGGATAAAGTTCATATCAAGACCATAACTAACCATCCCAAGGACACATAGGAGATTCTGCTAACGCTTTTTAAGCGACAAAGTACCAAAAAGGAAATACTTTTTCCTTACATCTTCGGGTGAGTGTTACCGTCTTGTACACATTCTATTTTGCTTTCCCGATATCAAGTGTAATCGATGAGTTCTGAATACCTGCGTATATAAATGTGCGCAGGTAACACTTCATTCTGTTTATCATTAAACTCGACGATGGAGAAGTTGAAGTCTGGAACTCATTAAAGAAAGATCAAGATGAATATAAAAGCGTGCGTCTAATGGTCAAGAGGTAATTTCAATCGCACTATATCTTCCTCTTTCCTTCATTTCCGGATATATAAAGTATAAGTAATAACTACTCAATTCATTTTCTTTTCCGGACAGGGTTTACAGAAAGTTCAAAGAGGAAGAACGCGGTGAATGGCCAGAAAAGCTGGAGTTCAAGTCTAACTTAGTAAGTACTACTATGTGTATCTTTCTAACACCATTATCTTTCTCTTGATTATTATTTGATTAAATTATATTCTTGTATATATAGTGGTGTCTGCGACAACCACCGGGGACGGAACTATGTGGATACTACGTTTGCGAGTATATTCACATGAGGGTCAATGAGAGAGTCAATAGTGTAAAAAATCGTGAGGTACGTAAACATCATACACAACTTTTACTTTGCTACCATCAATTGTGTTTAGTTTCGATCATAACTGATTTGATCTCCTTTTTTAAAAGATGGCAAGGAAGCGGGGCCAGCTCCTACCACACAACCGAGTAAAAGCTATTGCGGAGGAATTGACGGGATTTCTTCTTACGCATGTCATAGATGAACTCGGTGAATTCTACTTTGTCGACAGACCCCCTCCACGCATGGAATAGCTAGCGGTGATCTCCATTAATTGTAATTACGAGTACTTTAATTATATGTAACGAGAGTACTTTGTATGTGTATAATGAGTACTTTATATATGTAGTGAGTACTTTATACGCGATCTCCTCTGAAACCCTGAAAAATGAGCGAAAAGGAAAAAACAGAAACCCTAATTAAACCCCGAAAAATAATCGAAAAGAAAAAACCAGAAACGAAAAAATAAGCAAAAAAGCAGGAACCTTTAGTACCGGTTGGTATTACCAACCGGTACTAAAGGTCCTCCGCTGCGCGCGCGGCTGTTCGCCCACGTGGAGACCCTTTAGTACTGGTTTTAGATGCGTACGGGTACTAAAGGGGTACCCCTTTAGTGCCGACCAACCGGTACTAAAGGCCCAATACAACCGGTACTGATGCTCTGTTCTCTACTAGTGGTGGAAGGGTTCTCACTTGGTGAAAAGGGCTCAACCTAGAAGAAGGCTAGATCCAATGTGCGATCATGTGGAGACATTTTTGGCGCGGCCTCTTAAGGGCTCGAAATTTGGAATATATCGCCGCGTCTTCGTCTCCATCTGCTTATGGTTATTTTGATCATACTGTCTTGTGTATCACATCGTTCCTCTCGTTTCGTTATAAGTACACCTGGTTATCTGCAATCTATAACTACTATAAAAGGAAGTACGGCTTCTTGTCGTCCAACTTTTTTTCTTCCCATTTTGCCCCTGACTGTTCGGGCATATTACAACCACTGCCACCGCCGAGTGAACATACCGTTTCGAAATGCCATTTTGCAAAACAAACCCTGAAAAACTGGGAAACTAAGCCGCAGTCCACAAAGCGTACATCCCACTGACTTAGCCGCAAATTACCAAAAATCCAGGGACCTCTTTCCAAAAACTTCACCGAAGCGGTATGGGCCAATCCGGAGCGTCCGTTCAAGTTCGATCGGACGGCCGAGATTAACCAGTTTTCTAAATTTTGTTTAAATAAACAAATAACAAACTAAACTTCGTAAATTCATAACTTTCAAACCGCAACTCCAAATTTACCAAATTTCATATCAACGCAAAGCTCTCACCATGTAGTTTAATTTGGCATCATTATTTTTCCTTTTTCCATCCGTTTTAGTTCATCAAAATATAGAGATGTATTTCGTCCGTATAAATAACAAACTAAACTTCGTAAATTCATAACTTTCAAATCGCAACTTCAAATTTACCAAATTTTATATCAACGCAAAGCTCTCACCATGTAGTTTAATTTGGCATCATTATTTTTCCTTTTTGCATCCGTTTTAGTTCATCAAAATATAGAGATGTATTTCGTCCGTATAATTCAAGGCTTGAGTTATAAAAATGTTTTCAAAATAAATCCTTTTGTTAAATGTCAAGAATTACACCCTATGTCCACGGGAACCAAAGTTATAAATTTGAAAAATGATTTAATGACCCAGTTAATCCGCTACTATTTTCTTTCCCTTCTAAAACAATTCACAAGTAATTCGTTACGGAATTTAAATCCAAACTGAAACTCGGTTTTTTCTCCCGTAGCGAAGCACGGGAATTGGGCATTTTGCTAGTTATTTCTAAAAGCAATGAAATTGGTTATATGTAGCCGTCTATATACCATATGGCCTTGTAAATATCTTTTTCGTCTATACACCCCTTCCGGGCGTCATCTTTAATATCAAAGCATGTAACACTCTGCTTTACCGGTCCATCCCTCTCGCGGGCAGCCGAAGGGAAGCCAGTGAAGGAACGAGTAGAACTTCAATGTCTGTAACTAATGGCTGATCCTTCCAGGCTAAGTCACCTGGTGTCGCACTGTCTCCCAAGACACAATACTAAAACACCCCAAAAGGAACGGCGAGCACACTGCTCCAGCCAGCCAAAAGCAACGGTGACACGGTGAGCCACCGTCCATTATTGCACCACCAAAAGCAGCAAAGCGCTGCTGCTCCTTGCTCCTCTGTCGAGCTGATAATTAAGCATGGGTGCCGCGGGCGGGCGCTGGAAGCTGCTGCGCTTCCACTCCAAGCCGCCGCCGCCGCCGCCGCCTCTGTCCCTGGTGGGCAAGGAGGAGGAGGACGTGCCGAGGGAGTTCCTGTGCCCGATCTTGGGCTCCCCCATGGCCGACCCGGTGATCCTGTCGTCGGGGCGGACGTACGAGCGCGCCTGCGTCCGGGCCTGCGCCGAGCTCTCCGTATCTCCTTCTGGCGTGGAGGGGGAGCCGCCTGAGCAGGGTGCGCTTGTCATACCCAACGAAGCGCTCAGGGCGGCCATCCGGACTTGGCGCGCGCGCTCTGGCCACGCCCCGCCTGCGGCCCCTTCCGCCGACGCGGCACGGGAGGCCGTGCTCCGCGCGGTGCCAACGCCGCGGCCGCCGGGTAGATCGTCCTCTAACCTGTCTTGCTCCTCCAGGGCGTCCGCTGCGTCGACGTCGTCCTCGTCGACGTCCCGGTCGTCGTCAGAGATTACGGCGGTCGAGCTGGAGATGGTGCGCGCGAAGGAGCTGGCGAAGGAAACGGAGGAGGAAGTGGGCCAGGTGGCAGTGAAGGTTGTAGAGTCCGGGGAGGAGTGGGAGGTGGAGGCTGCGATGGCGGCGCTGCGGCAGTCGACGCGGGAAAGCGCGGCGAGGAGGCGGGCGCTGTGCGTGCCACAGCTGCTGGCTGCGCTCCGTCGCGTGCTACTGTCAGCGCGTCACTCCGACGCGGTGCGCGCAGATGCCACCGCTGCTCTTGCCAACCTCTGCCTCGAGCCGGAGAACAGGGTGTCCATCGTCCGCGCCGGCGCCGTGCCGGCGCTCATCGACGTGGTCGGCTCGGACGCCGGCGCCTCGGAGGCGTGCGAGCACGCGGCCGGTGCTCTGTTTGGCCTCGCCCTGCACGAGGGCAACCGTGCCGCCATAGGCGTGCTCGGCGCTGTACCGCCTCTTCTCGCACTCCTTACCACCAGCGGACACGCCCCAAGAGCTCGCCGCGACGCTGGAATGGCGCTGTACCACCTCTCCCTCGTCGCCGTTAACCAGTCCAAGCTCGCGCGCGCCCCGGGGGCCGCCAAGAACTTGCTCTCCATCGTGTCCGATTCCACCGAGCTGTTGCCCGTCCGCAGGCTGGCCCTCATGGTGATCTGCAATGTTGCCGCTTGCGTTGAGGGACGGACAGCGCTCATGGATGCTGGAGCAGTGGCGAGGTTTTCCGTCATTCTTTCCGACGACCCTCATAGGTCAGAGCTTGAGGAATGGTGTGTCGCGGCATTGTACTACATGAGCATGGGGAGCCCACGGTTCCGAGGGCTCGCCAGAGCGGCCGGCGCCGACCGGCCCCTCATTCTCATCGCCGAGCAAGCGGAGCCCGGCGCTCACAAGGACATGGCGCGGAAGGCACTGCGCGCAATGCTGGGACTGGGCGACATCAACGGCGGAGGCCTTCATGATTTCAGCAACAGCGAGCGCAATGACGACGACAGCGGCGCCATGGCGTCGTCTGCGCCAGTACGTCGCCGGCGGGCCGCGAGCTGGGGAGCTCCACCTGCCTCGAAACCACCAAATTCACACCATTGGCGATCAATATGCATCGATTAATGTACGTTCTTGAGCCAGATATTGCTGCGTTGGTCTGTCGTTACGGTGGATTCTTGTGGTGCTTCTATTTTACCTGCTTGTTCTGTCATTTTAGATGGATGGTGAAACTACAGAGAGCTGTGCACTTGTAATCTGGTGCATCTGCATATGTGTGTGTTTGTAATCTACTTTGCTCTTATTGCTATGACCGCCAAAGTGTATATATGTGCCAATGCTCTGTTGGATTTCCTCGCAAGTTTGTGCATGCCTGATGGCGCTGATGCCTCTTCTGTGCATAATTGCATTACTTCCGCTATGTATCTAGCAGGGCATACAGAGTTTGAGAATTACTTTGGACTACACACCGAATGCCAATGCATATATGTGTGAGTTTGAGATGCCAAGTTGGATGAGTTGAATACAACAACTCCCTATGTTCACTTTATAAAATCTTCAAGATATTTTAGTGTGGAATAGAAACAAATCATGAGCGAATCTACACAGTAAATATGAGTGACAGACTACATGAAACGAAGCGCCGGTCACAAGATTGGGCTGTGTCCTCGCCATTGCGTCTCCTCAACATTAGGCTAGGCGCCGCAAATACATTCTCTTGAACATATTCCCTTTGTGACTTCCCCCAGAATACCGCTGAAGGCAACGACGTGTCGACATCCTTCATCGAGTATGTCTAGGGTTTGCTTTTTTGACCAGCAAACCCTAAAGCAAGCACAAACTCAATGCACACGTACATGTCGTAATTCAATTCAAAATCATTGTTGCCTACAAAGAAGATACGCCGTAATTTTAGTATTCAACATGAAATTGGGATGTACTTTGACACTACAATTGGTGGAAATAACAAGATTTCCAACTCATTCATTCATGTATTTTCCTTCTAGTTTTTATCCCCCTGTAACCCCTCTCTTGTATTGGACTGTTGTGGGAGGTCATCAATTTGGTGACTTCATTAGAAATCGAAAACCACACCATAGGGGTTCTCCCCTACGGTACCGGCCTTCATTTTTTTTTTGAGAGAGATCATCTCTAAGAAGATTACCTTGGTCTAGATTGACGAAGTGCTAGAGTTTTGAGCGGATTTGAACATTGGAGCGAAATGATGGAGAGATGGTTGTGGGGAAAGAAAAAAGGGAGTAATAAGATGACAAAGAAAAAAAAGGATTTTATCCGCGATTTAATGTCTATAAAATTAGGAGTACAATGTTTAAGATTTGCGCGTGAAGTTACGTAGAAAATGCATCGGCAAGGTGCAAGCCACCATCTATCCTCTTTAATTCGTCCAACTCGAGTGAGTTAAGGGCATGTATATAAAGAAGAAATCATATGTTAAATGTTACTATTAGGTTTGATTCTCATAAGCAATTTTTCTACTCTAAAATGCACCGGGAAGATAGAATTACGCTCTTTTGTGGACAAATTTGAAATGCTAAATGTCTACCCCCTCCGTTCCAAAATACTGCACTTGCATTTATTTATATCCACTAAACACGTCTAAATACATCACATACGACTCACAGAAATAAACCCTCAATGCTTGCTTCCCCACTAAAACCTACTATGTGAAAGTGAAAAGGATTAGTTCCCGAGGTGGAGTCAAAATATTTTGAAACCAGGAGTATATCAGGACGGAGAGAGTATGTGAAATTGGTGACGAAGAGCCCACTCGGATTAACCTAACCACTCCCAAATCCCAAATTGCCCGTGCCCTCAACGGTCGGCAGAGGCGTCTCCGTCTCTCTCCACGGCACCCGATTTTCCATTTCAAAATCTCGATCCGGTTATTCCCCAATTTCTCCCATCTCCTCGCCGAGGCTCGCACAGTCGCACTCGATCCGGTTCCAGACCCTCACCGACGACCCCCAAATCGTTCCCCGTCCGTACCATGCGGCGAGACGACGCCGGCGGCGGCGGCGGATTCCACGAGCTGTTCGACTCCGTGCGCCGCTCCATCTCCTTCCGCCCGGGCGCGGCCCTCGACGAGCCCACCTCTTCCTCCGGCCCGGCGGCGCGGGCGGAGGGTTCAGGGACCGGATCAGCACTCGCATCCGCAAGTCCCGGGGGATGGGGCTGCTCGGGATGGTCTCCAAGAGCCCCTCGCCCCCATGCCGCTTCCTCCCACCGCCCCCGTCGCAGTCTCAATCGCCCCAGCTGCCGCCATCCGCGTCTGCGGCTCCTGAAGGAAGTGTCGGCGGGAAAGGGTTAGGAGTAGAGGTGAACCCGCCGATCCGGTGGCGGAAGGGCGATCTCATAGGCAGCGGCGCGTTCGGGCAGGTCTACCTCGGCATGGACCTAGACTCCGGCGAGCTGCTCGCCGTCAAGCAGGTTGGCAGGCTTCGACGACGAAGATAGTATTCAAGGTTTTGCAGTTTGGGGGCGATTTTGTGTCATCTGATTGATCTTCTGTTGATTTGTGGTTGCAGGTTTTGATTGGAACCAACATTGCGACGAGGGATAAGGCCCAAGTGAGTACCTTTGATCCTTTGGTCCAACAGCTTGTTGTTTTTATATTTTTCTTTGGCAATTGTGCAAATCTGACTCTATTTGACACCAAAGTGCTTATCATGGGAATGTTTTGATCAGGCTAATATAAGGGAACTTGAGGACGAAGTGAAGCTACTCAAGAATCTCTCACACCCCAACATTGTTGTGAGTATATACACTACATTGCTATTGCAATGCATCCTGCATGTCTTGCTCTTCTTTTCAGTTACGATGTTTGACCTATCTGGATGGTTTGAGCAGCGATATATTGGGACGATGCGGGAGGAAGACTCACTAAATATTCTGCTGGAGTTTGTGCCAGGAGGGTCAATTCAGTCACTCCTCGGGAGGCTTGGAGCATTTCCTGAGGCTGTAAGTATTAATTGTCTTGCTCGTTTTGTTACTTCCATGAATTAATCACTTAAGAGTTGTTTTGACTCAATGCACTTGTTTATCAGGTTATCAGAAAGTACACTAAGCAGATTTTGCATGGGCTGGAGTATTTGCACAGCAATGGAATCATACATAGGGATATAAAGGCATGAGAATCGGTCTAGAATTTTGAGTTTGTCTCAATAAAGTCTTCTGTTCCCTTTGGTTCAGCATAAGATTCTTATGGTACTTCCATATTTCAGGGAGCAAATATACTTGTTGACAACAAAGGATGCATTAAGTTAGCTGATTTTGGAGCATCAAAGCAGGTTGAGAAGCTGGTGAGTGCAAAAATTACCTGTGTTCAATATGTTTCGACACGGTAGAGTGAAAATTCTGATTTTTCCGTGCACTATATTGCTTTGTAATTCACAGTTCATTTTACATAGAGAAGACATTCCTTACTGACATTTTTATATGGCTTGAGATGTGTCCAATTGCATTAATCCATTTTTGTTCATTAATGCACGAGAAGACAATCCTTACTGACATTTGTCATTTATGTATTTATGACCTTCCTTTCACATAAATAATTTTTTGGTCTTTTTTTTTTTTGTGATAGGCAACTGCCGCAAAGACGATGAAAGGGACACCATATTGGATGGCCCCAGAAGTAATTGTTGGGAGCGGGCATGACTTGTAAGGGAATAACGTCTTTTGTTTCCTGTCATTCTTCTTAATTGCTTATGTTCCCCCTGCTGGGTTTGAGTGAGGCAGGTGGGTGATCCACCTCTCTGTTGGGGCATTTTGTTATAGCTGGGAAGCAACAATGCAACGCGCAAATTCAAATGAGAAAAAAAGAACAAACCTAACCTCCCCATCTTAAGTTCTTATAGTGAACGTCAGGATAGTCTCAAGTCTCAACGAAGATTTTAAGCAAAGGAATATGCAGGAATAGTCCCAATTGACACCGTAATTTACATGGAAAACCTCCTTTTATCGTGAGGTCCACTGTCAACTCTCCCGTTGTGAATGAGTATGATGGGTATAGCCGTATAGGGAGTCTTCTCTAGAACCTCCGGCTCTAAGGGTGCATCACAGTATGAATAATATTAACAGATTGCAAGCTTTATGCAACAGCAAGAACAGTAAAGCGAGGACAAACACAACTACACGAGCTTGCACTTTTAGCTAAAACTGAGCGATTGCAATCTCCCCCCTTCAAGGTTCAGCTTACATCAAGCGACCAGAGATCCAAGTGACCTTAAACTAGGTGGTAACATAGACCATTAAGATCATAGCAAACCAACAGTTTCGGCTAATCTGGACATCAATTGACACTGAGCTTCTCCAAAAATTGTGCACTGCTGAAGTTTTTGCTAACAGAGTATCAAACTCCCCTTCAAGTGTGGCGTTCATAACCAAATCGTTAATCTAACTAGATAAATGTAAGTGCAAGTGCAACAAGTGTATAACTTACAAGTTGTTCTCGAACACAGTTTGCCTCTCCTAGCAAAGGCGTGATGAAGATTCCACGTGACTAACCAACCTGGAAACATTTCTTCTCCTCTTAACTTGTCTCTTACATCTTCGGCTATACTATCATTTATGGCACTCAAACAACTGATGCTCTCACTCATCTCCTTCTCTTCCTTTTAATATTAAGTTCCCCTTCTGTTCTTTTTTAATAAGTTCCTTCTCTTTCCTACAAGCAATCTCTGACATAAAGCTAACAATTGGTTTGTGTAATGAAGGATGGGGCCAAACAGCGCTTTAGGAAATAAGAATTAATACATGATCTTCTGAGCTAAGGGGTCGGCCACTACAAGCTAATTTTATGATAACGTCAACAGTCTTGAAATGTATCTAGGAAAAATGAAGATGCAAATTACAACACAGCTTTTCTTAGAGAACTGAGTTATTTTTTGGTTAATACAGAAGTCTTTGTCAAAATTAATTGTTAGGTTCACTAATTTGCGGCAAATTGATACTATATGGCAATTCGAGAACAATATCTCGACACTCAAACTATATGTTCATACCATTTCTCGAACTAATCCTTATATCTATCATTGCAGTTCAGCAGATATATGGAGTGTCGGATGCACTGTAATTGAAATGGTGACTGGTAAAACCCCATGGGATCAGGAAATTCAGGAGGTTAGTTTCAATACCAGTATACCCAAAGGTGGGCATTTGCTTGTTCTTAACGACCTCCGAAACTTTTCAGGTTTCTCTTCTGTATTATGTTGGAACGACGAAGTCACACCCACCAATACCTGAACATCTCTCTCCAGAAGCCAAGGATTTTTTGTTGAAATGCTTGCAGAAGTATGGCTATTATCATACTTTCGAATTTATTTATACTTTATAAACAATGGCTATGGTTGCATGATCCTGAAACAGGATGCTATTTAATGGGCCTGAACATGTTCTATTTTCTGACTAACACTTGATGCACTCAGGAAAGATCGACTTGAACAATCTAGTAAGAAAATAAAATGCAAAATATTCGTGTATTTTGTACACAGATTGGCAATGTCGCTGCCCATCTGTGCGCTAAATCTGCTTCTGTTGATAGGAATAGTTGTGCTTGGGTTAACATGATCCCAAGCTTTTTTCTTGCATGTCTTCAACATGACTGTAACTCTGCTATTAATCATTAATGGAATCTCTCGCAAAAAAAAGTTGTGCATGTTAACTCTAAAAGTATATAGGATATCTGGATATTGATAAACATGAATTGTCTCAAGTTATATCTGCATCTGTACATACAAGTAAAACAACCTCTGTTCACATAGCATCTGCCCTCGACTCTCTCCACGCATCCAAGTTTGACTGCCCATACTTAAAACTATCTTGAATGATCACACGAATATGACATGTAGATTATTGTCAAAATTACTATCATGATGGCGTACATGTAAAACTTTCTCACCATGGTAAAATCCATATTAATATTGTTCATCGGAGACTGAAAGTCAAAGGCAACAACCACAACTAGTAGATAATGAAACATGGTAAATTTATTAGCATGGTAATACTTGTGATATCCCACTGTGCAGCCAGGTTTTGTACATACAGCTTAGTGTTCATATAAATTCAAATATATTATAATTTTTGTATTTTTAGAACATCCTAAAATTAACTTTATTTAATTTAAGATATTTGTAACCTGTTTGGGTTGTGAAATTTCTACTTCCCTCTTACTGTATGGTTTTTCATTTCGAGGTTGCTATTAACATCCGCTTGCATATGGCATTTATAAGAAATTTCCTTTGGTCGATTTACCCCGAAACTAGAAGTACCAAAAATCACACATTTTTCTGCAACTGAAAATAACATTTAGCAAACGTTGACCATTTTGTTACTTGTTCCAGGGAACCAGAATTGCGATCTGCTGCATCTGACTTGTTGCAGGTAAGTTTACATTTGACTTATAAACTATAGCTCTTATAGGTCGTGTGGCCCACAATCAGAAAGTCCAAATGGATCCCGAGCTCCATGTAACTCGTTTTTTCAAAAAAATAAAAATTGAAAATTTCAGTTTCAAAAAATTCGAAACATAAATCCTACATGTAAATAATGTCGAGGTCTACAGGTGCGCAAATTTCAATCCAAACTACGTATTTCTCTAGGCTACCAAAAAAAAAGACAAATCAGACAAAATTTCAACACCCAGATCCACACATTTGTCATTTTTACCCAGCCAAAAATATAACGAGTTTCGAGTTGAAATTTTGCACACTTGTAGATCATATCAATTTCGGAAACTTAAAAATGCAAATTCTGTTTTTTCTAAAAAACGAGCTACATGGAGCCCGGATTCCAAAACACCTCACTCGGCTCACAGTACGGTATTATTACTAAGGCCTGAAGCAATAGATCTTTCTTTAAATAAAAGAGTAATGTCTTGAACATTTTTTCCAGCATCCGTTTGTTACAGGAGGATTGGAGGATCATTGTCAGCTCAATCAGGCTGTACAAAAGGTTGGTTACCACTGGTATTGTATTTACTCACTTGTGGAAATTTTTTATCAATCTAAAGAATACTACGTGGCAGGAAACCTCTACAAACAAACAGTGTACAAATGATATGCCGACAGATGCCTTGTAAGTTCTGTAATCTCGAGCCATGTACACTGTCCAACTTCAGTTTAGGTTGATCAAGATTTTGCATTTGTAGTTGCTTGAATCATTCTGTCAACATTTCCACCATGAACTCTGATAAGTCATCAGACACCATATCATTATGGGATCGACAGTGTGGTGATGACATGTGTCAGCTTGTTGACAAGGATGACTTCGTGGTGACTGGATCAGTAAGAGTTTATGCTTTACTCTTCTCTATGCTTCCATTTCAACGCCTACTCTTCTACTGTAGCAAGTTGAAAATAGGTAATGTTCTGAGTCCCTCGGCAATTTCCTTACAATTGTTTTTTCTTTTCAATTTCAGAGCTTCAATCCTATGTCTGAACCATTGGATGGTTGGGAAAGCCTAGAACAAATATCTAGTCAATCAAGAGACTTCAACGGATTAGCCAATCATGCAGATATCAACATGTGTGAAAATGATTTTACTTTTCCTTGTGAGGGAATCTCTGAAGAGGATGATGAAGTTACAGAATCAAAAATAAAGGATTTTCTAGATGAAAAGGTATTTTCATGCTTGAACCTTGAAGCAGTGCAAATCCGCGTCCCTTTTGTTGTTGGTATATTTGGTTATTTTTTGTCTCTATGTTTGTCAGGCAATAGATATGAAGAAACTGCAGTTACCTTTATATGAGTTTTACAACACAGTGAATATTGGATTTTCTGAAGGTGTTAGTGATGTTTGCAGAGCAAATAGCATAACTAGTACCCAATTATTACCTCCTCTAGGAAGGTCACGTCCAATAAAGATGGAAGGAGGTGCAGCAGTAAAACCAGTTTGTGATAATCTGCATAACGCCAGTCCCAAGAGTTGCACAAGGAGTTTCTCTAGAAGAAGTGGGGGAAGTGGTCGGATTTTGAGAGAAATAGCTTCTCCCCAACACAATCAGGTTGAGAACAAGGTCCATGAAATTCGAGACAACACGAGGTTTGTTTGAAGCACTCGATTTAGATGTAATATGTGATACACCGCTAATACTTCTGCAGCAAAAACATGAATTTACTGTATTTCCAAAATTCACTCCCTCAATCCAGCCAATGTGTGATTTGATGTTTGTGACAGCATTAGCTCGGAAAGACAGAGGAAATGGAAAGAAGAGTTAGACCAAGAACTAGAGATAAATAGGGGTAAATGAACCATCCCAATCTTTATTTGCATGAATTACCACTTGCTTCCATTTTCTCTTGCTCATTCATTTTTTTTTGTCAGTCATGAGGTCAGGTGGCTATGGTAAAGCGCCATCCCCCAAGAGCCGAGGCATGAGCAGAAAACGGGATCGCAACCCTGTCTATTGATGAGACATTGAAAATGTCATCCAGCAGGACTAATGGTAACTAACTAACCGCTGTGTCATCGATTGGTGGCCATACTGATGCAGTGCACAGCTTCGCCCTTTGGTGCATCTTCACAAGTTTGAGTTACTTCAAACTTCTGACGAAACTGTGGAATGAAGCCTGTCGGTCCTCGTCCTATATGTACTACCTAGACGAAAACTGGCAGGGCGGCCGTTTCGTGCGACGTCCAGGTCTATGTATGTATCCACATTGTGATTTTGGAGGCGTACTGTGCTATGGTTTATGTTGAGAATGAACTGTTGTACGCCATTGGAAGTTTTGTAAGGAAGCATGTGTAGCAATCAAAATAATGCAGAGCATTGGAAGTTTCTTGCCGTTGGGCCGTCTTGTCCGGTGTAAAAGGTATACATGCTATTGCTAGTGTTAGAAAATGAACATGCTACTCGAAAGTTGAAACGAGAAACAGGTCGAGGGTCACGATTTGCCAACAGGATCAACAATGGGATAGTCCAAGCGGCACTGTTCACTCTTTGTACTCCCTCCGCTTGGGATAGTCCAAGGGTGGAGGTCCAAAACGCGTGGAGTAAGATAAGTATTAACTCTTTTTAAAAAACTTCAAGTAATTTTTATTTAATTGTTTCGATTTATAACTACTCCTTTTGTTTCAAAATGTAAGATGTTTTATTTTTTTGTGGCCACACATATCTAGACATGTTTTAGTGGAACATTCATGTGAATATTGCGCTAAAACATGTCTAGATACACGTGGACGAAAAACTGTTAAGGCTTGTTTGATAGCACAATATCTTCTAAACTGAAATATTTCGAAACCAAATTATTCCAACGCTTAGCAAAGCAGTATTTTAGTTTTCTCTCCTTTCTCAGTTTCGAAAAAGAGGGTCAAACCAATATCAGTTTAACAGCAAAGCACGGACCCCTCCCCCTCCTTTCCCCATCTACAGTGAAAGAAGGCGATTTTTGGGCTCTCCCCGTGCGACCAGCTCGCCGCCGGCGATCCGCTCGATTCCTCGCTCTCCGCGGCCGCTCCGGCGGCGGGAGGACGGGGAATCGACGGATCCGGGTGTGTACATAGCCTAGGTGTGCGTGGGTGCTTGCCGGCGGCGCTGTGGAGGTGGCGGCGTGGCCGGAGAGGCTTTTGTCGGCGGCGGTCCTCTCCTCTGCTCTGGGTGCTCCGGTGGAGGCTCTAGGCAGAGCTGCCGTCTTCTGCGCGCCTGCTGCTTCTCGGAGTCGCAGCGCGGGTTCCCTCGAGCCAGCGTCCGTGATGGCGGTGCTGGTTCTTGTCTGGGGGGTCCTTCGTCCTCCGCCTCGGCGGTTGGAGGTGCTTTTGCTCAAGATCCGTGGGAGTTTGCAGGTGAGAAGCTCTTCTGCGCCGGCGATCTCGGTGGGTGTTGTGGAAGATGGTCGGCGTCTTCGTGTTCGTCTCCGGCGTGAGACGGCGAGGGCGAGCTGGCGGCTCGGAGCCGATGTCCGTTCAACGTCAAGATGCTGGCGCCTGCGTCAGTTGGATCCTGCGGCGTCTCAACATGGTTGTTCGAGCTGGCTGTTTCGGTGCGAGGTGAGCTCGCCTCCTTCTTTCCCGGCGGCGTGCTGGCGGTGCTTGAAGGTGGTGTGATGCTTGGTGGCTCCGTGTTCGGCGTGCGTCGTGTGCGTCTTGCCTCTGTTCGTGTGTGCTTGTTCCTTTTCTGGCTGATCTTGTACACGAACTCCCTTCAAAAAAAAAAGAAAGAAAAAGAGGGTCAAACCTCTTTCTCCAATACTTAAGAAAAAAACTACAGTTTTAGACAATAATTTAGTTTTAAAACCACATTATTTGTTGGATCCAAACACCTTAAAGTATTCAGTACTTTAGTATTTTCAGAAACCAATGTATTTTCTGTATAATTCAATAATATTTCGATGCCAAACGGAGTCTAAAACATCTTATATTTATTAACAGAGAGAGTATTGTGCATGCATTGGCTAGTTAGATTTGAGTCATTAATCTCCCTAATAAAAGGAAATAAGATGACACAAGCATAGTTGGGAGGGAATTAAGCATCATGCATATACAAAAATTTAGATATAGTTAAGACCGTATAATTTGGAACTATCTGAAAAGATTTGCACGGTTATAACCCCGAACGGAGGGAGGCGGGGAGCATGTTGGATTTACGTCCAAATTTAGCCTACCAACTATTTTTTTTGGTTACAAGTACCCTAGTTAGGCCTTATTACTTATTTACTTATAGTGTATTTGTAGTGTATTTTAAGAGAATTGAGGGGATTATCCTGGAAAATCTTCAATAGTCCGTTTATTAATTCGATTTTGAAAGG
The DNA here is from genome assembly GCA_947311845.1 of Poa pratensis. Taxonomy (NCBI): domain Eukaryota; kingdom Viridiplantae; phylum Streptophyta; class Magnoliopsida; order Poales; family Poaceae; genus Poa; species Poa pratensis. The sequence continues at coordinate 69,074,935 of CAMZMU010000085.1, forward strand.
GATAATCACTAGATATACCCACCAGCCATCTCATTTTTACCTAAATTAAAAACTCTAATCCATGTTAGTGTATTGTGGGAAGAGTATTTATTGGGAATTATGGGAATTGGGTGAAAGCAAGAATTTCACCAAATCCCCTCCTACCTCCAATTTCACCAAATTTGACTTAGAAACGTTCGGCATTTCGTCGAGAGAAAAATGTTGGTCGCGACGGTATAATCGCGCGACATGGTCCGTGATTACGTGTTTGGTTCGCCTGCCGACGTCATTGGAAGCCTTAGGGCTTGTTTGATTTGTAGGGTAGGAAAGACATAGGAATAGGAAAAGTATAGGATTGATATGTCATGCACATTCCAATCCTATAGGATTTGGTTTGTACCAAACTTTGTTTGATTCCACCAAAGGAATTGTAAAATGTGGTTGGAGTGGATGTTAGAATTCCTATATGAAGTAGTACAAAGATTTCTATGAAAAAATTACCATAGGAACTAATCCTATGAATCAAATCAGTAGCAAAGGAAAAATTCCTATGGGATAAATTTCTACAAGAATCGTAGGAAAATCCTTTGAATCCAACAAGCCCTTAATGGTGACGCTTCCAGAACCGCAAATTAATCACCCGCCTTAATCAATGGCGAGATGAATGCGCACCTGGCCGTCAAAGCCCAGAACCCCACCAACCCCACCGCCATGGTCGGCGGCGAGCAGGAGCAACTCCTTGTCCACGAGTCCGCTGTCCCCGTCATCTCCAGCGCCGACGATCCGTCAGGCCCCGCCGTTCGATTGGCCCACTTCCTCCACCCCCGCGCGGGCGGCGTCCATCGCCCCGCCCTGCCCTCTCCTCCCCGTGACGCCGGCCCTATTCTCGCCGACGGGCTCCAGATCGAGTTCAAGGGCTGGGCGGAATCCCCTGTCCTATGGAGGCGGTGGGTGGACAAGCTCCGCCCGCGGTACGAGCCCCTGTGGCGGAGGATTGGGATCCTAGACGCCGTCCTCGCCACCACCTGCCGGGTGCGGCGCGACGATGGCGTGATGCTCCAGCTCGCCGCGATCTGGTCCGCCGAGACCAACACGTTTCTATTCCCGTGGGGCGAGGCGACGGTGACGCTGGAGGACGTCGCCGTGCTCGGGGGGATGCCCTTGCTCGGCCGGCCTGTGCGCGCTCCGCTGGAGGAGGGCGCGTCTGGCGGGCCGGACGTGAAAGCGCTCCAGGCCGTCCGCTCAGCGCTCTACCGGAGCAAGAGCCAGAAGCCTGACCACCCCGCCTGGGCGATGCGTTTCCTTGAGCCCCCGCCGGGAGAGGGGCCCGCCGCCCGCGACGGCGGAGCGGCCCAGCTGCTCGAGCACGGGGCATTCCTCGCCATGTGGTTGTCGCTCTTCGTGCTGCCGGCGCCGCCGTTCGACGTCATCCGGGGGGACGTATTCCCCATCGCTGCCCGGCTGGCGCGCGGCGGGTGCGTGGCGCTCGCGCCCGCTGCCCTCGCCAGTATCTACAGCGACCTCTCCGCGCTGAACCGCTACATCAATCTGGACCAGAGATACCAGCCGTTCGTGGGGTGGGCGCCGCTACACATCCTCCAGCTCTGGGTCTTGGCTAGGTTCCCTGAGCTTCGCCCTGAGATGGCGCCCACCGTGGATCCCCTTGCTCGTCGCCGCCCTTGGGCTGCCCGGTGGCATGAAGTTCACAAGGAAATTGACTCCAGGTATGTTCACGCAGTGTTCATGTCGCCAGGGAAGTTTGAGTGGAGGCCGTATGGAACTAGCAGCTTTGCTCCGCCTCCTGAGAAGGGTTGCTCTTGGGTTCATGGCCGGGACATAGCAAGAAGTAAACAGCTGCAATCATTTGCACAGTGTCTGCGCACTTGCGAGCTTGTAGGCATGCGCTGCATTGAGCAGTATAATCCTCATCGGGTGGCAAGGCAGCTTGGCTTCGATCAGGACGTGCCTGGGTCTGTTGCCCGTGTTAACTCAAACTGGGAGATTGCTTGGGGAACATACACGATGGAGCCTAGAAATTTCGCGTTCATCGTTCCACAGTACATTCTTGCTGTGACGATTGAGTACGCACAATGGTGGGAGCCTTACTCGTTGGCATGTGCTACTGCTGTTGCTAACTCTGCAAAGTTGAAAGAATTTCGTGCTTTGGTTAGCCCAAGGGGAGAAAATGTGAACGTTCTTCATGATGATAATGCTAGTAAAGAGCAAGCACTGAATAGCAGCTCCGAACATGGTGAGGTAGCCCACCATCAACTTGTCAAGGGAGCAGTAAGCACAACCAGCAGCAAAGCCATTGGATCTGCAACTGTAGTCCATTTGCAGTCAAGTCTTGAAGACATAGTGGTGATCAGTGATGATGAGTCTGAAGACTTAGTGGGCAAGGAACATGAGGTGGGTGCAATGCCTATTGAAGGTAATGAAAAAGCAAATAAAGATGCATCAGCCTCAAACAAACAATCAGGGCCCCTTTTGGAAGATTGCGCAGTGGCCAATAGGGAGAGCTCAGGTATGAGAATTCATGAAGTGGCAGTTCCATACTTCAACCCAAACAAAAGGAAAGTCAGAGGTCACAACAAACTATTGCTAATGCAGCCTTCCTCACTTTTATTTTTAAATTTTGTAGGCAACAATAAGATGTTTTCTAGCAATCCGGTCGATGCAAATCCTGAACTGCCCAAGACGGCGCCGTCGATTGAAGGTAATGAAAAAGCAAATAAAGATGCATCAACCTCAAACAAACAATCAGGGCCCCTTTTGGAAGATTGCGCAGTGGTCAATAGGGAGAGCTCAGGTATGAGAATGCATGAAGTGGCAGTTCCATACTTCAATCCAAACTAAAGCAATGTCAGAGATTACAACAAACTATTTCTAATGCTGCCTTCGTCACTTTTAAATTTTTGTAGGAAACAATAAGATGTCTTCTGGCAATCCAGTCGATGCAAATCCTGAACTGCCCAAGAGAATGCCGATTAAAGGTAATGAAAAAGCAAATAAAGATGCATCAGCCTCAAACAAACAATCAGGGCCCCTTTTGGAAGATTGCGCAGTGGTCAATAGGGAGAGCTCAGGTATGAGAATTCATGAAGTGGCAGTTCCATACTTCAACCCGAACAAACAGAAAGCCAGAGATCACAATAAACTATTTCTAATGCAGCCTTCCTGACTTCTATTTTTAAATATTTGTAGGAAACAATAAGATGTCTTCTGGCAATCCAGTCGATGCAAATCCTGAATTGCCCAAGAGAATGCCGATTGAAGGTAATGAAAAAGAAAATAAAGATGCATCAGCCTCAAACAAACCAGGGCCCCTTTTGGAAGATTGTGCAGTGGTCAATAGGGAGACATCAGGTATGAGAATTCATGAAGTGGAAGTTCCATACTTCAATCCAAACAAAAATAAAGTCAGACATCACAACAAACTATTTCTAATGGTGCCTTCGTCACTTTTTTTCTAAAATTTTGTAGGGAACAATAAGATGTTTTCTAGCAATCTGGTCAATGCAAATCCTGAACAGCCCAAGAGAGTAATTTCAACTAATACACTTTACTACCTTAAACCATTTGGGCGGGTGAAAGATGCCCAGGATGGAGATGCAGCTCAAACGAATGCGGACCAAGCAGCTTACCTGCCAAGACGGGAAATTGGGACGAGGGAAATGATTGAAGAGGCATCTGCTGCTCGAGAAGCTGAAAAGGTTGTGCTGCAAAAAGTAATTGATTCTCTGAAGGAAGAGATTGCAACAGCAAAGGCCCGGTTGATGGATAGAAACCCCTAAAAAACTTGAGTTGTGACTTAGTCAGTACAGGTTTGTTGTTGGACTTCCATATCAGCTAGAAACTGATTTGCCTGGCCTTTAAATGAACTTTGGTTTCTTGGGCCCTGTATCTTAGTCTGTTCATGTGGTGGAACCGATACACGCACTTTGGGCAGAGTGAGAAGGAGGAGCAAGAATGCTCCAGGGATGGCAAAGGAAGGAGACGACTGTAGTTAGGATGCACCACCTGACATTAGGCATTGATTGGCACCTCTAGATTGTTGCGTCCATCTTGTACACCTAGCGCTGCCCACGATGCTCCACGAAGTTGCCAGGATGCCCTATGTGTTGGAATAATCCTGTGCGTTCTAGAAATATCTACCATGTAGTAAGGTAGTAGCTAGTAGAAGTCTCTAGAGTACACATGAGTTGTACCTAGTGGTAGTCTCTAGAATACACATGTGTTGTAATCTAGTAGAAGGCACTAGAAGGTAGGTCTAGATATTTCCTACCTAGGTCGGTTGTAAAGTCCTATAAATAGGACATGCACCCAAAGGGGTGGAGTGAGTGAACAGGTGAGATGTAGTCTCCGTCAGGACCGTGGTGTGTGCCCGGCCGGCAGGAGAGCTCCCTGGGTTGTACTGCGTGTGTGCGTGTGTACCTCCATGTATATGTTTGAGTAGTTGTGAGAAATAAAGCCAAGATATAGGCGTCTGTGCGCCGGAAAACTATTGGTGTCTCCTTCGTCTGTCTCTGTCCGGCGTTTGTGGCGCCGGGAGGCTGCTCGGCGTGTGTAGCTGAGGAGGGTTGGTTTGCCCTCCAACAATTGGTATCAGAGCCTCAAGGCGATGGCGGCCGTGGCGCGTGGTGAGTCCGTGGCAAGCGCTGCGGACGCGGCCGTGGCGTGCTGTGAAGCCGTTCGTGTGGCAGGCGCGGGCCAGAGAGGCGCGGCACGACCCATGGTGCGGCGGCCATGGAGGGCAGTCGCGCGTTGAGGCGCGCGGTGGCGTCGGACGGAGGCGGAGGCTCGGCTCCATGGCCGGGTGTGATGCGCTCACCGGCGCCCAGGACTCACGGATGAGCAGGTTGGGCTCCCGTACGAGAAGATCCCAGGACCCACAGATGAGCAGGTGGCTCCCGTACGAGAAGATCGCAGGTCTCACGGATGAGCAGGTGGCTCCCGTACGAGAAGATCGGAGGTCTCACGGATGAGCAGTGGCTCCCGTACGAGAAGATCGGATCACCATGCGTACGTGCGCGGGACGATCCAGGTTGTGTCCGTGGCGGTGGCGACCGGTGTATGTGAGCGCCAGGTTGTGTCCGTGGCGGTGGCGACCGGTGTATGTGAGTGCCAGGTTGTGTCCGTGGCGGTGGCGACCGGCGTATGTGAGCGCCAGATTGTGTCCGTGCGGTGGCGACCGGCGTGTGTGCCAGGTCGAGTCCCTGGCTGCTAGGTTTCACAAGTGAACGCATCAGGATTAGGGGGGAGATTGTTGGAATAATCCTGTGCGTTCTAGAAATATCTACCATGTAGTAAGGTAGTAGCTAGTAGAAGTCTCTAGAGTACACATGAGTTGTACCTAGTGATAGTCTCTAGAATACACATGTGTTGTAATCTAGTAGAAGGCACTAGAAGGTAGGTCTAGATATTTCCTACCTAGGTCGGTTGTAAAGTCCTATAAATAAGACATGCACCCAAAGGGGTGGAGTGAGTGAACAGGTGAGATGTAGTCTCCGTCAGGACCGTGGTGTGTGCCCGGCCGGCAGGAGAGCTCCCTGGGTTGTATTGCGTGTGTGCGTGTGTACCTCCATGTATATGTTTGAGTAGTTGTGAGAAATAAAGCCAAGATATAGACGTCTGTGCGCCGGAAAACTATTGGTGTCTCCTTCGTCTGTCTCTGTCCGGCGTTTGTGGCGCCGGGAGGCTGCTCGGCGTGTGTAGCTGAGGAGGGTTGGTTTGCCCTCCAACACTATGAGGCCGTCGATAAGATCAAACAGCATTCCGTTGATGTGTCTGTTGGCTCGTAGCCACTTTCCAGAGACCACTATTGATGCAATGACCGGAGCCTCCACATGATCATCTTTGCTGTCTTGCTTCCGGGACATCTGACATTTTTTACTTCGGAGTCAGTAGTCTTGGATTCACAAAGGATGTATTGATGTGGTTTCTGTTTCGCAACCTAATACACTCGTTGAAGAAAAGTTGGTCTTGTATCCTTCCTGAAGTGGTGGAAGGGTCAATGACCAGGTTTAGAGGTTGAAAGTAAGACATGGATAAACGAAATCTAATTCTGAGCGAATTGAGCAGTAGCGGTAGATGATAATGCTACCTGTACTCTAGTCGGTTGCTTTAATGCTAAGCTGGCCCTGTTTGGCTCTTTTACTTTTGTGCATGAGAAAACAAGATAGCTTCCTGCTAATGTACAATCAGACAATGATTTCGTCAAAGCATACACGGATAGCTCTATCAGCTGCATATATCCTTTTTGATATGATACTATGATTGCTTGAACCAGCTTACCTGAACGTTTTGCTGTATTTGCCAAACTCTCCCTTAGCCCATCTTTATGATTTTTGGTGAGTCCTTTTCCAAGCCTCATGTAAATTTAGGATCAGTGTGAAATGTAAATTACTCCCTCCGTATCAAAATATACTCCCTCCGTATCAAAATATAAGTCGTTTTACAAGTTTCCGACTAGGTGAAAAACACGTCAAATTACATGTCTGCCCTTCCCGAAATTTGGATCGCGAGATCCCCATCGCCGTCTTCTCATCCGTCCCCACCTACCTCCGCTCCGACCCAGCTCCTCCGCCCCCCACCCAGCACCTCCGCTCCCACCCAGCTCCTCCGTCCGCCCCCACACAGAAGCTCAAACCGATTGGCGGCGCTGGGAATCACATGGTCGCCCGAGACATTCCGGTGACCAATTCAGCAGCGACGCGTGGCAGAGGATGGCGGCGCGGCGATACAGAGCACGAGAGGAAGAAGGAGAAGGTGCAGAAGCACCAGCAGATCACCACGAGCACGTTTGTGTGTTTGAAGAAGGCAGAGGTGGCCGGGATGGTCGGGATCGACCGGCGCGGCGGCGTCCGGCCGGAGCGGAGGAAGATGGCGTCGAATCGGTTAATTTCGAGCCTCCCGGCTCGAGTTCGTCAGCGAGGAGGGAGCGGACGGAGAGGCGGCGCCGATGGAGGCCTCGGACGGGCTTAGGGCGGTGCGAGGCAACGGCGCCATGGAGCTCCAGCAAGTCGGGTCGGTGTGCACGGGCGCCGCCACGGGCATGGAGGGCATGGCGGGGCGCGTGCTCTGCGCCGGCATGGCCGCCGTCACGGGCGCTAAAGGGAGAAAGATGCCGGCGGCAGTGGGGACCGATAGGGAGCTAGAGGGAGATCAGGGCGACGGGTGCGAGTGATGGGCGAGCGAGGGCAAGAAAGCGAGCGACGCGAGGGGCAGTTTGGGAAACGTGAAAATTTTCTTAACGTGAAAACATTTGTACGTGGGAACCTCAAACGTCTTATATTTTGTTACAGAGGGAGTAAGACTTTTTAGCCTTTTTCTGCAAACATGTATCTAGACATATTTTAGTGCAAGGTTTATACATGTGTGCAAAAAAAGATTAGAAAGTATTATATTTTGATACGGTGGGAGTATTTCTTGAATATATTGCACAAATTGATGTTGCTTGTCCTCTGGCTATATTACGAGTTGTGACTAATGATGCACAATTATTGTGCCACCTATTCTGTAGTTCACGTGTGATTGTTGTGAAACAGAAAATGGGCACTGCAGGAAAGCCTGTAGATGTGGCGCCTTCGTGCGCTCCGATGGCTGAAGCATAGCTGCCTCCATTTTACTTACTTAGAGCATCTCCACTCGGGGCGCCCAAATGGCCGCCCTGGGCGCCCAAAGGCCTTTGGGGCGTGCCGGACAGAATATTGCTCCCACTCACGACGCCCAAAAGTAAATTTCGTCCGGAAGCGGCCACTTTTCTGTCCGGCAGCGCCACATGAAGCCCTTGGAATAGGGAGGCCTTGGGCGGCCCCGGACACAAAATCTCTTCCGCGTGACCCACTCATCGGCCGCCACGTCTCACTCCTCTGTCCTGACACACCTCCACCCAAACCTCACGGCACCTCACCATCTCTCTCCTCTATCCTTTTCATCCTGCGACCATGGCTTGGGCAGTGCAGCGCTCGCCCGCGGCCACCACGGCACCACGGACCGGCAGCCATGACTTGTGCGAGTGCACCGGGACCTCGCGTTGTCGCCGCGCCCGCCGACCGAGACGCCGAGAAGCTCGCTGGGCGCCGACGCGCGCCGTTGCCGTGACTTGTGGTGGAGAGGTGGACGCCCAGGTCGCCGGCCAAGAAGCAGCAGGTCGCGCTTGCTGTCCACCGGAGCAGCTCGTGGTGCACCAGGAGCTCGAACCCGCGTGCTCCACCCAGTCGTGCCTAGAGCTCGCCGGCCAGAAGCTCGCCGAGGCCCAGCGCACCGCTACGTCAAGTCCGATGTGCTCCTCGACGCCGTTCGCGTGCGCGCTGCGCCGACGTTCGACGCGGTGTGGGCGTGGCCGGCCTGCTGCCCGCCAGCGCGGCCAGTGCCAGGGGCGGAGTCGAGCGTCTTCCCCGGTGATCTCGCGCTGGAGCTAGCACGGCCGGCCGGCGAGCGCGTAGGCACAAACGCGGCCGTTTGGTCTCCACTCGCACCGCCGTTTGGGCGGACGCACGCCCAGCTCGCCGGCCAGGAAGCTCGCCGGTTGCACGCCCATGCCAAGCTCGCGTCGTCTTCGTCTTTGTCCCCACGCACCGCCGGCCACACGCAGCAGCTCCGCCTCGCCTACCTCGTCCGAGAAGGAGAACGACGCGGGCGGTCTGCCTGCCGTGCGCCGTGCGGGACGCGAGCTCCAGGCTCCGCGGCGGACCGGAGGAGGCGAGGCCGGCACATCGACGCCGGTCCCGCAGGCGCGCGAACGAGACGGCGGGGGTGGCCGAGCTGGAGCTGGAGGTCGCCGCCCCGCCTACAAGGTGTTTGTGGAATTGTTTTCTTGCTAAAAACAAAGTATCCGGACACAAATTGGGGCCTCCGAGTGGGAAAATGAACACCCTATAAAAAAATTCTGTCCGGAGGGCGCCCAAATGGCTCGTCCGGAAGGCGTTTGGGCGGCCATTTGGGCGCCGTGAGTGGAGATGCTCTTAATTAGCGGATCCTCCATAGTGACATAGATTCACGAATCACGACCGACATACCAACAAGTTTGAGATGGAGGATCCATGCTGCATTTTACTCTTGGATTACTAGCAATAATAGCATGCTAATACTGCACAAAATAGTTGTCTCGGTGCTGAGCTAGCAGACCAGAGAACGTCTCTTCAGTTAGTACTAAAAACAGCAAACTCTTGAGGAGACGCTAGAAAATGAACGAATGTACTCGTACGAGCGTCTCCACTTACGGCGTCGATAGGCCTTCCAATAGCCATATTGGGCGCGCCGGACGAAAAATCTCGCCTACTTGTGGCATCAATAGCACGATTTCGTGCGGTGCGGCCCAATATTTTGTTTGGAGCATCCAACCCACTCCCCCATGTTGTGAGCCGCTTGGTCGTGCCGGAAGAAACCGCGCACGCCGCCACGTCGGATACCAACTGGTGGGCTAGCGCTGCCATTGAGACAGGCAAAACCAAAAACCCCCACCTTCCCCCTTTGCCCGCCCTCGCTGCTCTCATTCCGGCCTCGTATCCGCGAACCCAAAGCCCCCGAAGAGAAGGGAAAGGTGCAGGGGACCACACTCGGAGTTCGCCGACCTCGCCCACCCATGGAGCGGCTGGAGGGGATGTCGTATCATGATTGGCAGTACAACGTCCTCCGGCACCGGATAGGCATGGAGGCCCGCAACAGGCGGCGGGAGAAGGAGCCGGCGAACAAGCAGACATGCATGACGACAACGAAGTTTGTCTCCTTGAACCAAGCGGTCATCATGTCAGCATGCCAGGAGAGAGTCACGGTGGTCGTCCGCTCAAGGAGTGATGGTTCGCCGTCGAATTCATCGACTTCATGGAGACCTCCACGCCTCAGTCCAGATTCTCTTCCGAGTTCATCGACATCGACCGTATTTTCCCCAACCAGGATCGTCCACGACGGGATCTGACGAGGGGTTAACTCATCAATACCCATAGTTCGGTACCTAGGGTTGTCATTAGAGGGGAGAGACGTGGTGGTGCTGGTAGTATCGTCGGCTGACAAGCAAGGTTTACCCAGGTTCAGGCCCCCGGAGGGTAACACCCTACTTCCTGCTTATCTGGTTATTGATGTATGAGGTGTACAATGGAGCTACAGCGATGTCCCGACGAGATGCGATCTTGCCAGGGCTATGGTGGTTCGAGTATTGCTTGCCCTAGATCGGCGGCCCTCCCAGCCTTTATATAGGAGGCTGGGTCTCGGGGATTCGCAACCGACTAGGTTTACATGTAAGGTAGGTTTCTGCCGACTTAGGGTTTACTAAACTTGGAGCATACGTCATCTTCTTGGGCCACCTTCGTGGGCTTTGGTCGAGGCCTGTCCATGGGCCTTAGCTCGTACGTGCACCAGGTATCCTCATAGCAGAACACCCGAAGGGTACATCCCCGTCACTAGCCCCCGAGTGCTTGGTCGACTCGAAGAATCGGGCAGAGACTCCTCCGTAACGCACGTCATATTCTGTTTACTTTGCAGCATTCCTGGTAGGTCAGGTGTACTGAGAGTATTCCATTGTTTTGTTTCATATATTTATGAGCCGAGATTGCCTCGTATGTACATGTTAAGTCGGAAACTCGTCGACTAATGCTTTGTCCGTTCTGTCTAGGGATATTGGCATAGTAGGCCTGGTACACTCGACGGATCGGGACCAGTTAACTGCACTTTTGGGCAAAACCTTACTAGCCTACCTCAAGCTCAAGTCACCGGACTCAAACCTGGAACAAGCTGGTCAGATTCGACTCATGCCGCGGAGGTCTTACAGAGTCGGTCTGAAGCATAACTTTGCAACCTAACGCGTCCGCTAGGATTTTCTTCATGTCTGTTGACATGAAAAGTTGCAGGGGTTACACTGGTGGCAGTGATCCCTGGCCTAGCTCGACGGATCGGCGGGTCTTACCTTTACACTGTGCGTGCAGCATCCGAGGTATATATGCGGCGGACGCAATCCCGGGAATTTGTGATAGAGTTAAGCAGCTAAGTCGAAATAATCTTCGACTACTTGTTTTGAGTAACCTTGTGTCATTTTTTTTATCGGGTGCGCGACAGCGCTCCCGATGGGAGTAGCCCCCCGAGATTATGCTTAATTGCTTGCAGTTGAGGATGATCTCAACTTTCTGAAACTTGTGCAATATTTGATAATTTTTTTAATTCACTCCCGATGGGAGTTATGCACACTAAGTCGATGGAACGGTCGAGTGACCATATTTGCTCACTTTGAATTCCACTCTCGAAATGAACGAGGCGGTCGAGCGACCGGCTTTGCCATAGTTTTGATTTTCACCCTCGAACTCAACGAGGCGGTCGAGTGATCGACTATGCCGTAGTTTTGATTTTCACCCTCGAACTCAACGAGGCGGTCGAATGACCGACTATGCCGTAGTTTTGATTTTCACCCTCGAACTCAACGAGGCGGTCGAGTGACCGGCTATGCCTCGAGAGGACTAGAATGCTTTTTAAGGGAGATGCTTGCGGTGACATCAGGCGTGACGTTTATTGGCGACTGTACCATCTGACAGGCGGTGGCGTGCGCAATATGACCGATGGGACGTGACATACGTGGGCCCAGTTTTGCAGTGCTGACCAAAAAATGGTACCGTTTGGACTGGATTTGACCGCTGAAGCGCGGTTTTCACGGTGACATGATGATGGTCTCCTAGATTCCCGTGCGCAGTGGGCGGAGTGGCCGCGGCGGTTGCTCTCCACAGTCACCACGTGTATGGCTGGATATGCACCGTAGCACACGATCTTGCGCGAACGGTGGAGATTTGTGGCGCAGTTAATAAAAGGGTTGCGGCGAGGTAAAAGATTTTTCACTTGCCATCTGCTCCCGCCCCCACTGCTTCTTCTTCCTCTCTTCCGTGTGCTCTCTCTTTCCGTAGCCATCACCACCATGGGCAAGCCGTCGAAGAGGAAAACCGCCTCGGCCACCACCACCGCTGCCGCGGGAGGTGCGGACGTTGCCGCCGCGACCAGCAGCGATGCGGCGTCGATGAAGAAAAGGGCCGGCGACTAGACGCGGTTCACTTTGAAAGCGTCGAAGCTGGACGGGTATCGGCGGGATGGATGGATTCCCTCCGCCGAGCTGCTGCCGACGCGCATCCCTGGCAACGAGGTAAGCCCTCAACCTAGAGAGGGCGAGCGCGTGTGTTTTCATGATTTCGTGAATAGGGGATTGTCCTTCCCTATTCACGATTTCTTGTGCGCTTTGATGTACGCGTACAAGGTGCAGCTGCACGACTTTACGCCGAATTCCATGATGCACATTGCCATGTTTGTTGTGCTCTATGAGTATTTCTTGGGGGTTCACCCGTATTGGGGTCTTTGGAAGAAGATCTTCTATGTGAGGAAAAACGCCGGAAAGCGCGGCGTGTATGCGGTCGGCGGATTTAACATCCAGAGCCGCAAAGAGGTCGCGTACTTCGACATCAAGCAAGTCGAGTCCGCTCAGAACTGGAGGCAGAAGTGGTTCTACTTCAGCACCTCTCAGGAAGGGCTGCCGATGTTCGACGCGCATGCATCCTTGGAGAAGACCCGAGCCTGGCTGCATCACACCACTGCCGCTGAGGAGGCTGAGGTGAAGCCTTTAATGGGCAAAATTGCCAAGCTTATGAAGACGGTGGGCTGCGAGGTCAGCGGCTTCATTTGATCGCTACGTTCATCAAGAGGGGCGTGCAGCCATTGCGAGGTCGGGCGCACCCAATGTGGGAGTTCCAGGGTTTGCACGACCCGACACGTCTGGTGGCCGGAGAAGCACTGCCGTCGCCCAGAGAGGTGGAGGCCCGAGTTCGGTCGATCACCAAACTGACTGCGAACGACAGTTGTTCGCTCGACTGCCCCGTTGACGCATTTGACAGTGAGCACCCTCCGCCAGAGGTACGTTCACACCTGTCTTCGTTATTTTGCAGGGATATGTAACTGTTGACTAATACTTTTGGTGTTTTGTGAGCAGGGCCATGCTGCTCCCATGAGCTTGCCTCCGCTCCCCGAAGATGGGGAAACTTCGGAGGTGGAAGTTTTACCGATCGAGAATGATCTTGACGAAATTTCTCTCGCCTCCGCACACACACCTACTGATGAGGTGGAGGAATCCGAGCACGAGGAAGAATTGCCGCCGCCCAAGCGGCGCCGCTCAGACGAGACGACGTCGACTGCGGACAGCTCTCCTCCCCCTGCGGCACGCGGCGAAGATTCCGGTTCCTCTTCGCCGGACCTGCGAGATCCGAGGGTTGTGACTCCGTTGCGCACGGTTTCACCCGTCAAGTCGTCCTCGTTCGAGGCGCACTTTGATTATTCTACCCTGCTGATCTCTGATGATGAAGATGTCAGGTGAAGACTTTTGCCGAAGCTTTTTGTGCTTTGTTGTATGTTTTCCTTTGTCGACTAACGTTTTTGTTTTGTGCAGCCCGGGTAAGGATGGTTTGCCCAAGGATGACCTCCGACCGATCGCTCCTGGAGCGACGCCAGTATCACCTTCGGGTGAGGCGATTCGCTCAGAGGCTCAACAGACCTCTCCGGCGAGTCCTCATCCCAAGCCGCAGGAAGACGTGCCTTCCACTTCGAGTGGTACACTGCCCTCACGCTATAACCACGTAAGTACTATGCTGAACTCTTTAAGTTTTATCGGGTGCGCGACAGCGCTCCCGATGGGAGTAGCCCCCGAGGCTATGCGCAACTAGACATAGTTGGGCATAGGCTCAAACCTGAGTGTTTTTGTATGTTGTTGTACTAAATCCTTTTGCCGCACAGTCGTTTATCCGCACTCTGCTTGAGTCGGGTGAAACGTATTTGCAGGTGGAGCAGGAGCGCGATCAACTATGAGCCAAGGTGGAGCAGCTGGACCGTAAGTCTCATGCCCTTTTGTCTAATTGTTTGAGAAATCTTTTTGTTAACTGTTTCTTTGCGCTGTTTGCAGGTGACAAGGCGACAGCCTTAACCCATGTGCAGGAGCTGGAGAAAGAGCTTGCAGCTGAACGCGAGGGTGTGCAGCAGAAGCTCAAAGAAGCAGAGGCCCGCGAAGCGCTGCAAACTCATCGACTCCACGCGTTGTCCCATGTGATGGGAGGTAACGATCTGGCAAAAGTGTCAAGTTTTTCGACTAGCTCTGGCGTGATTCTAAATTGTGCTTGTCCAACGAGACTGTTGGTGCTGCGCCGGCTGCCGACGAGGGCTCATTCGAGGATGCGGCGAGCGCATTTGACAAGATATGCGCGGCGCCCGAGATGCCCTCCGCAGGTCTTCGAGTGCGTTGTCATCTGTCTACCAGACCGTCCTGCCGAAGAACAAGCCGCCCGCGACTGTGGAGGCGTTGGCCGATGTCTTTGCGCCTGGTACATCTACCATGGCGAATTACGCCCGAGCTCAAATGGTAGGTGGATCTTAGACCACCTTCATTTTGCTGATGGGACACGGTATGGCAGGCGACTTCGAGAAAGCTGTAGCTGGCTTTCCGAAGAACTCTGAAGGAAAATCGACTGTGACCAGCGCGATGAAAAAAGAAGCGGGGACGCTGTCGAGGAAGATGGTGACCATGCTAGAGCAGCGCGCCGCCACTGTGTCCGAGCGTGCCGCTCGCACCTCTAGGGCCAGATCCGAGTCAGCGTCGTAGATAGCATAGCTAGCTTACCCGCGCTTTTGCTCTGTTTGTAATGAATTTGAATGCCGTATGGGGCTTTTGATTAATATGATCTTCTGACCTGCACACCTTATGCCTATAATATGTGTGAAATTTGGAAAAAACAGCCCCCGAGCCTGCTGGTCGGGGTTTTTGCGAGTGATATATGGAGCTTATGTTTGAACTTTGCTTTTATGTAGTCTCAAGCGCGTGGCGCGTCGACTGGTCAAACTTCGGGGAGTTCTTCTTCCAAGCCAAGCACCCGAAGTGTCAACGACCAAAAGCTTATTGACTACCTTACACAGAAGTTCACGACGATGGAGAGAGAGCTGAAGGAAATGAAGGACACCCTTGTCTTCAGTCGAGACCGTCACCGGCAACGGAGCGGGAGTTATTTCTGCTGGCGGAGCTGGACAAAGTGAATCTTCAACTCGAATGTGAGTACACTCGAGTCAAAATATTGTCCTTGCCAAGCTTGTTGACGAAATGTCACTGTGTTATGCTTGTGCAGGTGCATGCTTTGATAAACCGAAAGAGGAAGCTCGACTGCGCGAACGCTGGATGATCAGGCCAATAGACCGGAGTATTCGACCCACCCTTTCTGGTCAGATCGGGCAAGAAGTCGAGTGCTTGTCCAGCTTCAGAACCGCGCTTGGCGCGTGGCCATTGTGCTCGAGACCTGCAGGCTGGCTTTGTCTAGAGTGCATCAAGCGTTGTTTCCCTTAAACGAACAGCCGGAAGGTCTGTCAGCTTTGCTGGAAAATTCCGTAAAGGCAAGGCCATCAGAGATTTGTGCGAGAGCAGCTCATCGGCGGAGCAAATGTTGCACTCGCATTTGTGCGGACCCATTATCCGAACATTGACTTGAAGAAAATTGCTCAGGGACCCGCACCCGTGCCTGGTGGCGGTCCTGTGCCTATGCAGGAGCACTACAAAGAGACTCGCACGGACGCGCTGGTCCTGATTCATCGAGTGTTGAAAGAGGAGAGGAATGGGCCGTACCAAAGGATGAACCTGCAGAATAGGCTAGGCATGTATTTTGTAGAAATTTGTATAAAGTTACCTGATGAATTTTCTCGATCTGCGTGTATGTAACACATGTATGGGGCTCAGCCCCCGAGTATAAGTTCTGTAGTTTTCATGTCGCGCAGCCCCCGAGTGTTCGGGTGAGTGCGAGAGGTTTTACTTGTCGCGACACAGCCCCCGAGCATTCGAGTGTGGCTGCAGAGCGTTTATGTTTTTTGCTTGAACTTTGTGCGGCGCAGCCCCCGAGTCTTCGGGTGCGTCGGTGTTTTGTGTATGTTGACCTTTGGCGCAGCCCCCGAGTGTTCGGGTGCGGCCAAGGTGTCGTTGCGGAAGATTGATGTTTTTTGAGAGCGCAGCCCCCGAGTATTCGGGTGTGGCTGTTTTTTGTTTTTGCATTGTTTGTGCGAAGAGTAAACAGAGAGGAATAGAGGAACATTGATTATATTCCACTTTTGAATGTTAAGCTGCAGGCCGCCTCACTAAAAACCTTCCAGTCCCCTTAGGTACCCTGGTAAGGAAAAGAGCGCGTCTGAAACCTGCAGCTATCCGACATATTGCCTATTACATTTGATGACTGAGCAGTCTAAGCATAGAAACGGCGCAGGTGCGCAACGTTCCAAGGATTGTGCGAAGGTTCGCCTGTCTTCGCGTGCTTCAGTCTGTACGCGCCGCCATCGATGACCTCGGTGACGATGAAGGGTCCCTCCCATGGAGAGGCGAGCTTGTGCACCTTCTTCTGCTTCAGTCGCAGCACCAAGTCGCCGACCATGAAGGACCTGGTGCGCAGTCGACGGCCATGATAGTTGCGGAGGTTTTGCTGGTAAACAGCTGTACGAGCGAGCGCAATGTCTCGTGCTTCATCCAGCGTGTCGACGCTATCCTCGAGTGCTTCCTCCGCATCTTCTTCTTCGTATGCCGTGACCCTGGGTGCGTCGAACTGCACGTCGAAGGGTAGGACGGCCTCTGCGCCGTACACCATGAAGAATGGTGTGTACTGTGTCGATCTGTTTGGAGTAGTGCGCAGACTCCAAAGTACGGACGGGAGTTCTTCTACCCAGGCACCCGCAGCTCGTTTGAGTGGCACGAATAGCCGCTTCTTGAGCCCACTGCATACAAGTCCATTGGCCTTTTCCACCTGACCGTTCGACTGCGGGTGCGCCACCGAGGCGTAGTTCAGCTTGATCCCCTGGGCTTTGCAGAAGTCGCGGAACTCTTCGGCTGTGAAGTTTGTACCGTTGTCGGTTATTATGCTGTTAGGGACCCCGAAGCGGTAGATGATGGACCTGATGAAGTTCACCGCCGTCGTAGCAGTCGAATTTGTGATAGGGACCGCTTCGATCCACTTGGTGAATTTATCGACTGCCACCAAGAGATGCGTGTGGCCTCCACGCGAGGATTTTCTGAGCGGCCCAACCATGTCGAGTCCCCATTGGGCGAAGGGCCATGCCAATGGTATGGTTTTGAGCTCCGATGCAGGCGCTAGTGGCCTTTTTGCGAACTTCTGGCAACCGATGCACCTTTGAACTATGTCCTCTGCATCCCTGAGTGCAGTTGGCCAGTAGAACCCTGCTCGGAAGGCTTTAGCTACAAGGACTCGACTGCTCGCATGGTGTCCACAAGTCCCGGCGTGGATATCTCGAAGGATGGCCCTGCCGTCTTCGAGTGCAATGCATCTCTGAAAATCCCTGATATGCTGCGCTTGTATAGTTCTCCTTTGATAATTGTGTAAGCTTTGGCTCGTCGAGTGATCCGACGCGCCTCGGCCACGTCGTCCGGCAGTTCATCTCGTAGTAAGTATGCGAGGAAGGGATGTGTCCAAGTCGGTTCAATCAGAAGAACTTCGACCGGCGGATCCTCCGTGCTGGGCGGGATGTCCTTGTCGTATGTGGCCGGAGTCGAAGGTGCTATAGGCTTCTTCACCTTGATAGATCTTTGCGCGATACGCTCGAGGAAGACGCCAGGTGGTACTGGTGCTTTGGTGGAGCCAAGGTTGGCTAACATATCTGCTTCCTCGTTGCTTTCACGCCCGATGTGGCGTAACTCGCAGCCGTCAAAGTTGCCCTCCATGGTGTTGTATAACTCGCGATAAGCGATCATGTTGTCTGCAGTGGCGTCGCAGGCTTTCATCGTTTGCTGCACCACGAGATTTGAGTCGCCATAGATCATGAGGCGTGTGCACCCGCAAGCCTTTGCCATCTTCATGCCGTGCAGGAGGGCCTCGTATTCAGCCTCGTTGTTAGAGGGTTTGGAGAAATCCATCTGCAAGACATAGCGAAGCTTATCCCCTCGTGGGGACAGGAGTATGACACCTGCGCCCTTCATTTTTCTTCGACCCGAAGAACATAGTCCACGAGTTGGACACATCTGGGACTCCTGGTAGCTGAGCTTCGATCCACTCGGTGGTGAAGTCAGGCAAGACTTGAGCTTTGATGGCCTTCGGGTGTTCATACTTTATATCTCGAGGTCCAAGCTCGATGACCCACTTAGCGACCCGCCCGGTCGCGTCAGGGTTGGTGAGGATATCACGTATGCCTGCCGCGCTGACGACAGTGATCGGATGCTCGACGAAGTAGTGCACGACTTTGCGTGATGTCATGAATACGGCGTAAGCCAGCTTCTGGTAGTGCGGGTACCGCTGCTTTGATATGGAGAGGACCTCGCTGAGGTAGTACACGGGTCTCTGTATGCTATGATTGTGCCCTTCTTCCATACGCTCGACAACGAGGACGGTACTGACCACCCGGTTGGTGGCGGAGACATACAAGAACAGCGGCTCACGCTCCCGAGGCGCGACCAAGATTGGAGGAGTTGTGAGTGTGCGCTTCAGGTCGACGAAGGCTGCTTGAGCTTCTGGCGTCCACTCGAAGCTGTCTGACTTCTTCATCAGCTGATAGAAAGGGAGCGCTTTTTCGCCGAGCTTGCTGATGAATCGACTGAGAGCGGCCACTCGACCCGCTAGTCTTTGCACCTCTCGAAGTTTGGTCGGCTGTTCCATAGTCAGTATGGCCTGTATCTTCTCCGGGTCCGCCTCAATGCCTCGAGCTGAGACAAGGTATCCCAAGAGCTGTCCGGCTGGTACGCCGAAAACGCACTTCTTGGGGTTGAGCTTGATATTGTATCGGTTGAGATTGGCGAATGTCTCGCGCAGGTCGTCGAGGAGGGTGTCCTCCTGTTTGGTTTTGATGACGATGTCGTCGACATAGACTTGGACGTTGCGCCCAATCTGTTTGCTGAGGCAATTTTGCATCATGCGCTGGTACGTAGCACCTGCGTTCTTGAGCCCGAAGGGCATTGTGGTGTAGCAGTAGACGCCATGTGGCGTTATGAAGGCTGTTTTGTCCTCGTCTTCGGCCTTCATCCTTATCTGGTTATAGCCTGAGTAGGCATCCAGGAAGGATAGGCGTGCGCAGCCCGCAGTCGAATCAACTATCTGGTCGATGCGAGGCAGCGGGAAGTGGTCCTTGGGGCAGCACTTGTTAAGGGCGGTGAAGTCGACACACATGCGGAGGATCTCTGTATGCTTCTTTGGCACGAGGACTGGGTTGGCGACCCAGTCAGATTTCTTGATCTCGCGGATGAACTTGGCTGCGAGTAGCCTGTCGACTTCTTCACCTATGGCCTTCCGCTTCGGCTCGAGAAGCGGCGCATCGTTTGCTTCACGGGTCTCGTATCTGGAAACAATTGAAGAGAGTGCTCGGCAAATTCCCTGGGAATACCTGGCATGTCGGCTGGACACCAGGCAAAAATTTCCCAGTTCTCACGGAGGAATTTGACGAGCGCGCCTTCCTATGCGGGAGTTAAGCTTGATGACACGTTGACCGTCTTGGACGGATCCGTCGGGTGCACCTGATGCGACGTGTGTCGTTTGTTGCGCTGAAGGCACTCGGGTGCCGGTTTTTTGGCCTCAGGGAAGAGTGTGCGGTCGTTGGATATAGAGAGCTCGGCGAGCTGCTCTTGCATGCCGAAGAACTCGGATATTTTGCTGAACTCTCTGTCGCAACTGTCCGAGCGTTGGAAGTTCCCGTTCACCGTGATGACACCGTTTGGTCCTGGCATCTTCAATTTGAGATATGCGTAATGCGGGACCGCCATAAACCGAGCGAATGTCGGCGTCCCAGTATAGCATGGTATTGTGATTTCCAGTCGACGACCTCGAAGTCGATCTTCTCCGTCCTGAAATTTCCGGCCCGCCGAAGATGACCGGGAACTGTACTGTGCCGAGCGGGTAGACCGCTTTGCCTGGGACGATACCGTGGAAGGTGTTGCTTGACTTGGGCAAGTTTTCCGTCGAGTGATTCATTTTGCGGAGCGTATCTGCAAATAGGATGTTGATTCCACTTCCTCCATCCATAAAGACCTTGGACATAGCGTAGCCGCCGATTTGAGCGTCGAGTACCAAAGCAGCGTGCCCTGGGCGAGCTATGGCAGGTGGATGATCCTCGCGGAGAAGGTGATGCTGGTTTCCGACCCCTTCAAGTACTCAGGAACGGCAGGTGGCGCCATGGCAGCCAGATTGACTTGTCGGGTTATCAGCTTTTGCTCCCTGTTAGAGGGACGTCCTTTTTGTATCATGTGCATCTGCCCGCGTGCCTCGGGGTTGTTCTGCTGCTGCTACTGGAGCTTCTATGAGCTGCTGGTGATGGACAGCGCCTGCCATGTTCGGGTAGCGCCGCCGCAGCCGGTCTTGGGTGATAGCGTTTGATGTAGCCTACTGCTAGCCTTGTGAATTTTCTGCAGTCTTTCAGCAAATGTTTCAAGTGAAGTTTGCCATCTTCACCTTTAAACATGTGGAATCGGCATTCTTCCTTGATTTCCTCCTCGAGTTCCCGTTAATTTTGCGGGTCTTCTCGGGGTTTTCTCCACTCCCGTTTGCGGTATTCATCATTGCGTGGGGCGTAATCGCGACTGCGATCGTCATATCGGCCACCGCTGCGATCGTCCAGACGGTTGCTGCCTCGGTCGAGCTCGTCGCGTGTGTCGACTGCTGCGACAAGGCCATCGCCTCCCTCATCATCGTAATTATGGGACTTGCGCCTCTTTCTACGGTCGTTGCTACGGCCGTCCTTGCGATTCCAGTCTTTGCTGTCGCGGCGTGGTGATCCGCTTTGCTTATCTCGTATCGAGTCTTCACCGTCCGCCCATTCATTGGCGACCTTCAAGAGGGCGGCAACGGATTTCGGCTTCTCGCGCCCGAGTGCTTCCTGGAAGTCGAGCCTGGCGAGGCCTGCCGTGAAATCATCGATGGCTCTATCCTCCGATACAGTGCCTATGGAGTTGCGTATGGTGGTCCAACGTCGGATGTATGATCTCAGCGTCTCGTCCGAACGCTGCCTACAGGCTCGCAGTTCTTCGAACGTGGCAGGTCGGTCGCATGTCACGTTGAAGTTCTTGACGAAGTCTTCCTCGAAGTCGTCCCATGAATCGTATGCATGATGGGGTAAGTTTCTGAGCCAAGCGCGGGCCGCGCCCTCGAGCATCAGCTATATGTACTGCATGGCAGTTGTGAGAGTGCCGCGTTGGCATGTGACTGCTATCTTGTAGTCCTCTAGTCAAGATGCTGGCTCCTGGCGACCGTTGAATTTGGATGTTTCAGATGTGAGCTTGAACCCTTTGGGCATCTTGGTCTTGCGATTGCGTCGACTGAAACAGAAGGACCCACATGGCTCGAACTCATCGTCTGAGCGTGACTCGCTGCCAGAGGAGCGAGACCTCCCGGAGCGACTTCTGCTTACTTGATGCTGAGTTACGACTCCGTGTACACCGCTGTCCTCCGCGCGATGCCGAGTGTTCCTTCTATCGCTATCACGACGTCCGCGATCCCGGTCGTCGCGTATGGTTACGGTACGGTCGCGATTGCTGCGAGTTTGCAGTTCTCTTTGCGGGCTTTCCGCATGGCGGGTTCTGTTTCCCCCATGTGGCGTGCTTCCTTCGACACCATCGACTACCAGAGCCAATGCCGCAGCAGCAAAATTGAGGGATCTGATTTGCTATCGGTGCATTGCCCCGTTTGGATCGTTTGCAGCTGGCTGCATTGTTCTGAGATATGCGGATACTGACATCAAGGCTCCCTCGGCTGTCTTGGGGACAGGGATTCCTTCTTCGTCGACTGTCATGAATGACACATCCAGATTGCGGGTAAGATCCGCTCTGTCCCTCTCGGAGAGGCGAGGCATCCTGGAACGATGCCGTGCGGAAGTTTGCCCTGTCGAGTAGAGGGATGACAACTGTGCTCGCCACGCACTTGACACGCTGGCCTGTCTCCTCCGCTCATCGAGTGTTGCTTTGTAGTACTTCAGTCGAAGATTTTCTTGCCACATGAAGTATTGGTATGTCGCGAGTTCTTCGCGAGTTGAACCTTCGGGCATTAGGAGGCACTCTTCAATGACCTTTTTTGCTTTTGCTGCCATCTCTTCCGTGATGATGAGTTGCGTCTGACCGTCCGGCATGGTTACCGTGGCGGGATATGCTTGTGGTTCGCGACGAGCTGCGGCTCGGATGTCTCGCCTTCTGTGCCGTTGTTCCCCAGAGCCATATAGACTTGAAAAGGGATGGCGTTTGAGATTATGCCTTTTTCACCGCCGCTGCCATCGGTGGAATAGTCGAAGTCGCTGCAGTCCTCATACTGCACGCGTGGTTCGTCGCTGTCGTATCGGAAGACCGACTCGACATCTTCCTCGGCTTCGCCGTGGAGGTCGAAAGATGCTGATGCAGAGCTTGGCGAAACGGTTGATGAAGAAGCGTTTTTTGCCAACGAAAGAATCGTGAATTGTGCAGTTGACGACGCAGGTGCGGCCGATGAGGGAATCGGCAGCGCGGCCACAGTTGGTGCAGATGCGATCGACGGAGATGCGGGCGCGATTGCCACGAGTTGACGTGGATCTGTCAAGTTTTGCATTCCCCAACGACTAACATGGAAATTGAAGTTACCAAAAGTCATATCCGCACCTGAGTGGAGATTCGCAAACACCGGGCGCGCGATTGGATGGTGCGGGTCGAACCCAAAGGGGCCGAAGTACATCGGCGCGATGATCGATGGAGGTGGCGAGTTGCCTTTTGCTGGTGGAGTAGGTGAGTCGATCTTCGCCGAAGGAATCGGCGGGTTGCCATTTGCTGATGAAGTTGGCGAGTCGATCTTCGCCGAAGGAGTCGGCGGGTTGCCGTTTGCTGATGAAGTTGGCGAGTCGATCTTCGCCTCCGAGGTCGGCGAGTTGCCGTTTGCTGATGGAGCCGCCGAAACCGCAGATCCAACACCAGTCCTGCCCACAGACGGCGCCAATTGACGAGGGGTTAACTCATCAATACCCATAGTTCGGTACCTAGGGTTGTGATTAGAGGGGAGAGACGTGGTGGTGCTGGTAGTATCGTCGGCTGACAAGCAAGGTTTACCCAGGTTCAGGCCCCCGGAGGGTAACACCCTACTTCCTGCTTGTCTGATTATTGATGTATGAGGTGTACAACGGAGCTACAGCGATGTCCCGGCGAGATGCGATCTTGCCAGGGCTATGGTGGTTCGAGTATTGATTGCCCTAGATCGGCGGCCCTCCCAGCCTTTATATAGGAGGCTGGGTCTCAGGGATTCGCAACCGACTAGGTTTACAGGTAAGGTAGGTTTCTGCCGACTTAGGGTTTACTAAACTTGGAGCATACGTCATCTTCTTGGGCCACCTTCGTGGGCTTTGGTCGAGGCCTGTCCATGGGCCTTAACTCGTACGTGCACCAGGTATCCTCATAGCAGAACACCCGAAGGGTACATCCCCGTCAGGATCGCTGGCCTCGCCTTGGATCTCAACGAGTCGTACGAGGGCTCTCTGTCCCTGTGAAGGGGGCCAAATTCGTCCGGTGCCCATGGCCTCGACAACCAAACCTAGGCCGGTCGTAGCTTGTTGTTCGGCATGGACGCATCCAACGTGATTGACGAAACACGTTCCGGTATCTTCGACGCCAACCAGGTATGGGACTATAGTATGATCGTTGACATTGTGTTTTACGTGCATATAGACGAATCATGGTGGATGGCTTTATGTTTTGTGTGCATAGAACAACGTCAACATCACGCATGACATAATCAATGATGGCACCCCACACAATACGAAGAAGAAGAGGAGTGTGGAGTATGATGATGAAGAAGAAGAGGAGGGGATGATGGGGGAGGAGGGTTGGAAGAGGGGTTGGACGAGCAGTCCATAGCCGTCGGTGGAACCGTGAAGAAGAAAGGAATGGGAACCAAGGGGTTTGTTGGACGACCAAGGAGGATCAGTGCGTGGTAGAATCTCTGAAGGCCTTGAGTGGGAACTCAATCACTAGCGCCAATCAAACAAGCGTTGCATATTGGAAGAGAATCAAGTCAGAGTTCGACGAACACCAGTTCACCAAAGACTACTGCAAGGTGCAGATGGATCACAACCAAGCTGGATAAATCAAGCATAGTTGGCGTGCCATACAAAAGATTATCATCAAGTTTCATAGTTTTTTTTTAGAATTTCCGCAATCGGCCCAAGATTGGGAAGAATATGTCGGATCAAATAAGTTCATGTCAATCTTGTTCGACTTGGCATGCCTGCTATGTATTGACGTACATCATTTTGCTAGCTCGTCGATGCGCTAGCTTTGTTTCGGGAGCACAACAAGGACACGGAGTTCGGCTCGATGCATTGCTTCAAGTTACTTCAAAATTATGAGAAATCAAAAGATCTTTGGAAGACACTCAAGAAGGGTGGCCGGGAAAAACGTAGATGCTTCCAACACGGAGGGACGGCCCATCAGGACCAATAAGGCAAAGGCGGTAGTTGCGGCAGCAGTAACAATAGAGAGGGTGCAACCATCCATCGAGAAGGTCCTCTCCAATGTCTCCTTGAACTCGAGTTTGAGGCGCACGAGAATGACTCATGGTGGGCGGCCTTGATTGAGAAGACTGGCATCAAGCTCGAGATGAAAAAAATTCATCGTGAAGAAAAGGAAAGGTGGATTTCATGATTTCAACCGCCGACGTGCCGACCATGGACCCGCTGGCGAAGGCGGCGGATGACATGTTGTGTGACGGCATCTTCCAAGAACTTGGGCTGGCCATGGCGACGCCAGAGACACCCACGACGGACACCGGCGACATCCAGGACGACGGCCAAGGCGGCAGCAACACTGTTTGATTTGTCCTTCGTGCGTAGTACCGTACTTTGCGGTGTTTTGATGGCCCGGACTTTGAATTTTTGTCCGAGACATTAAATTTCAGGCCGAGATTATGCCTTGTTTCATTTACATAAGTTTCAAATTAAAAAAAACTATTTGGGAGGGTCTATTGGCACCACGAGTGGGAAGATGGGCTCCCAAAACGCCGCAGCTCGCCCGGACGGCCCCCATAGCGTCCGTACGACGCTGCCGTTGGACTTTATTTGGGCGCCGCGAGTGGAGATGCTACAACAGTCATTGCTGTTGCCCGTGAGATAGAGAGAGAGAGTGAGAGAGGGGAGTGTGTTCCAAAGAAATGGTTTGGCTCAATTTTCTACTTAGTATTCCTCCCTTTAAATAGGGGCTGTGCAGGCGGGCTGTCTAAGTCAACTATCCTGTCACATCACTGTGATGTGACCGGTCAGACCCATACCCTGTCTACCATGACGCGCCACTGTTGACTGCGTCACTGACTAAGATACACCGTAGGTGACGTCTAGAACGTCCTAGCTACCTACCTACTCTGTACTTGATGCTGACGCATCACTTCAGGACACTGGCAACAGGACAAAAGCCCTCGCACCCGATGAACCTGGCGACTGCCCTGACCCGAAACAGACTTCGGCTCAGGCTTACTACCTCGACTCGGGACAGACCCCGCAGTCGGAATCCTCTAAGTTATCGACTCCTCCTCCACACTCGAAGGGATCGTCGACTGGACACACAAGCCTATTTCCAACAATCACTCCCTAGGCTTGAGTTCCGGAGACACCTCCACCATGCCGATCCTTGTGCGTAGCTCCGCCAGGCGGACTCGTCCAAGTGGCTTGGTCAGCATGTCCGCGAGTTGGTGTTCGGTGGCACGAACTCCAGCTCGACCTTCTTCACCTCCACGCAGTCTCGAATGAAGTGGTACTTCAAATCGATGTGCTTTGATCGCTCGTGGAAGACGGGATTCTTGGCGAGCGCGATAGCCGATTTGTTGTCGACCTTGAGCACCACATGCTCAGCTTCGCTGTTGCTGAACTCGGACAGCAACCGAGCCAGCCAGATCCCCTGGCAAGCAGCTGTGGCAGCCGCCACATACTCCGACTCGCAGCTCGACAGAGCCACGACCTTCTGCTTGAGTGACTGCCAGGTCACTGGGCTGCTCCCGAGGAAGTACAGGGTGCCCGACGTACTCTTGCGCGAGTCGACGTCGCCCGCCAGGTCGCTGTCGCTGTAGCCGACCAGGCGCGGTGTACCTGCATTCCTCCCATACCTACATCCGAGACGCGGAGTCCCGGCGATGTAGCGTAGGATGTGCTTCACGGCCGCGAGGTGCTCCAGAGTCGGAGCCTCCATGAACCGTGATATGAACCCGACTGCGAAGGTCAGGTCCGGCCTCGTGTGCACCAAGTACCGGAGGCTCCCGACTATGCTCCGGTACTCGGTAGCATCTGTCGCGGGTGCCGTGCTGTACTTGGACAGCTTGAAGCGCGGCTCCATGGGTGCGTGGACGGGGTTGCACCCGCCCATCCTCGCCTTCTCCAGCAGCTTCAGGGCATAGGCACCCTGCGAGATATCGATCCCGCTGGGTCCTTGTCGAACCTCGATGCCGAGATAGTAGCTCAGCAACCCGAGGTCGGATATCTGGAATAGGCTCTGCATCTCCAGCTTGAATCTGTCGATGTCGCTGGAATCCGAGCCCGTGATCACCAAGTCGTCGACGTAGACACCGACTAAGAGCCGGCTCGGAGTCGCTCCTCGCGCGTACATGCCATGCTCTGACTCGCACCTTGCGAAGCCGAGCTTGACGAGGCATGCGTCGAGCTTGGTGTTCCATGCCCTTGGCATCTGCTTGAGGCCGTAGAGCGCCTTGACGAGTCGAAGCACCAAGTGCTCCTTCCCCTTTGCAGCGAAGCCGGTTGGCTGCTGCACATACACCTCTTCCTCCAACTCGCCGTTGAGGAAGGCTGACTTGACGTCCATGTGGTGGACGTCCCACGCCGCACTCGCCGCCACGGCTAGCAGTAGCCTGACAGACTCGAGTCGAACCACGGGTGCGAAGACCTCGTCGCAGTCGACCCCATGCCGCTGCACATAGCCCTTCGCCACCAGGCGAGCCTTGTGCTTAAGGACTGCGCCGTGCGCATCCTTCTTCACCTTGTACACCCACTTCAGGCCGATCGCGCGGTGACCTGGTGGTAAGGTGGCCAGCCTCTAAGTCGAGTTCGACTCGATGGCCTCCAGCTCCTCCTGCATCGCCTGCCTCCAGCTGGCAAGCACCTTCGCCTCATCGAACGAGCCTGGCTCTTCGGAGGCGAGATAGTGGAGCTCCTCGTCCGGCTCAAGGGCCGAACCTGCCTCGAACACGTTCTGCAGCGTGTGGAACCGGTGCTCGAAGCTCATGTCGTCTTCTGCATCGAGCATACCTGAGTACCTCGATGGTGGCGTGACGAACTCGACGCCAGGGATAGCCGGAGTCGAAGACTCGGCTGTCGGGTGCTCCGGTGTTGTTGGAGAACCAGCTGGGGATGCACTCCCGACTCCTGGAGTTGGCGAGTCTGGAGCCGGCGAGTCGGGTGCAGGACCTGCACTCCCGTCTCCCGGAGTTGGCTGCGGCTCGAACACCATGTGCTCGACTGCGAAGGTGTCGACTCCGAAGGTGTTCACCGGAGCGTCCGGCGAACTCCAGTCCCAGCGCGCATTCTCGTCGAACATGGCATCTCGCGTGATGGTCACGCGGTTAGTCACCGGGTCATAGGCCCGATAACCCTTCGTCCCAGGTTGGTACCCGACGAAGATCATCGGCCTGCTCCGGTCGTCGAGCTTCTTCAGCCCGGGGCGCGTCTCTCTGACATGCACCACGCACCCGAACATGCGCAGGAAGCTCACATTCGGCTTACGGCCATGCCAGGCCTCGAACGGCGTCTTGCCGTCCACGCTCTTGGTGGGTGACCTATTCAAGATGAACACGGCCGTTGTCACCGCCACACCCCAGAATTCTCCGGGTACCTTCTTGGCCTTCAGCAGACTGCGGGCCATGCCCACAATCGTCTGGTTCCGTCGCTCCACGACACCGTTCTGCTGCGGGGAGTACGGAGCCGTCAGGTGACGCTCCACTCCAAGCTCAGCGCAGTATGCTGTGAAGGACCCGGAGGTGAATTCACCTCCGCGATCCGTGCGCAGCGTGCGCAGCTTGCAGCCAGATTCCGACTCGACTCCCGCCTAGAGTCGAATGATGGCGGCTGCGGCCTCGTCCTTCGTCGAGAGAAGGGCGAGCCACATGTACCGCGACAGGTCGTCCACCAGCAGGAGGAAGTACCTCTTCCCGCTCGGTGTGGCCGGGGTGATCGGCCCGCAGAGGTCGCCGTGGACCAACTCGAGTCGCTCCTTCGGCCGGAACTTTGCTTGCTTTGCGAATGGGGCTCGCCTCTGCTTCCCTGCTAGGCAGGCGTCGCAGAGCTGGTTCACGTGCTCCACCAGAGGGAGGCCACGCACCATCTCCCCCTTCGCCAGTCGGCGCAAGCCGTCGAAGTTGAGGTGCCCGAACCGCGCATGCCAAGTCCACGCCGGGTCTTTGCCAGTGCCCACGACTAGGCACACTGGCTGCGCGACTCACGCGTGCAGCTTGTACATCCAGTTCGGCTCTCGCCTGACCTTGATCAGGAGATGCCGCTCCCAATCACGCACTCGAAGGATCCCATCCTCGATCAGCACCTGGCAGCCATTCTCGTAGAACTGGCCCAGGCTGATGATCTGCGTGTTCAGCCGGGGTATGTAGTACACCCCGGTGACGGCCCGATGCTCGCCTGACTTGCAGACGAAGAGCACCGTCCCTTGCCCGCAGATGTCGACTCGCGAGCCATCGCTGAACTTGATAGTCCCGGTGACGCTTGTGTCGAGTTCCGCGAACGCGGCGCAGTCACCAGTCATGTGATGGGTGGCGCCCGAGTCGAGGTACCAGACGCCCTTCTTGGCGTCCCCCTCTTACGCCAGGTTAACCTGCGCCTTCTCCTCTAGCATGAGGAGGACCGGCTCCTTGCGAGTCGGGTCGGCCAGCTCCTTCCGAGCTGCCACGGTTGACTCCTCTCGAGTCACCGCAGTCGAGTGCTCTCCACTCGACGAGGCTGTCGGGTCCTTGCGACTCGACACTCCCGGCTGCTGGAGCCGGGTGGCCAACTCCTCCCGAGTCGCCATGGTCAGCTCCTTCTGAACCAACGCTGTCGAGTCCTCCTGACTCGATGATTCTGTCGGGTCCTTGCGACCCAACACGGCCGACTCCTCTCGAGTCGCCGAGCCCAGCTCCTCTCGAGCTGGGGCAGTCGAGTCCTCGTGACCCGACGATGTTGTCGACTCCTCCTGAGTCTACGAGCTCAGCTCCTCCCGAGCTGGGGCAGTCGAGTCCTTGCGACCCGACGATTCTGTCGATTCCTCTCGAGTCAACGTGTCCCACTCCACGACCCACTGGATCGATGCGAGGTCCTTCGGAGGAGTCGACGATCCCTCCGACTCCGCCACCGGTCGAGTCGCTGACTCTGCCACCGGTCGTGACAAGGGTGCCACCTCTGAGGTGCTCGACTCCGCCTGGCGAGTCGAAGCAGGGAGCTGTGGGGCAGACGCGATGGTGCAGGTCTCCATCATGAGGAGTGCGCTGTCGTCTTCGTCGTCTCCGCCACGGACGAGGTGTGCTTCCGCACTCTCTGCGCGCACGAGGTGTGCTTCCTCGCGCTTCTTCTTGCGGCAGTTCCGCACCCAATGGCCGGCGACTCCACAGTAGCGGCACGTGTCTTTCGACGTGCCGCGGTTCCCGGCTCCGCGAGCCGAGCTGCCCCTGCCGCGACTGCGCGGCTTACCGCCGCCACGTCTGGTGGCTGGAGGATCCACCTCCGTCCTGCAGGCGCATCCGAGAGAACCACTCCTCCTCCGTGAGGAGTAGTTTCCCAGCCTGCTTGGCCTCCGGCTTCTCCGCCTCATGTCGCTCCTCGGCCGTTTTGAGGCGGCCGATGAGCTCCTCCATGGGGAGCTTGTCGAGGTCGAGCAGTGTCTCGATAGAGCATGCCATCGGCGAGAACCTCGTGGGAACGATCGAGAGAAACTTATGGATAGTGTCCGGCTCGGTGATGGCGACGCCGAGCACCCCAAGCTGCGACACGAGCGACGACAGCCGCATGGCGAAGTCGTCGATGTTCTCGTTGTCGCCGAACTTGATGGCCTCTTACTGCTTCTTGAGCGCCGTCACCTTCGCCTCCCGGACACGGGTGTCTCCGACCCGCATCGTCTTGATCGCCTCCCACGCCTCCTTGGCCGTCTTCTTCGACGCCGTGTGGAGATCATCTCCGGCGGGACGGCGAGCAGCACATACTCCAGCGCCGCTCGGTCCGTCTCGCGCTCCTCCGTGCCATCGTGCACGGCAGCCCAAACACGGCGTGCCTCAAGCTTCACTTGCATGAGCAGCGCCCAGTCCGCGTAGTTTGACCGCGTGAGCAGCGGCCACGAACTACCGGCCTCCCGCACAACCCGCTGGACTGCCAGCGTGCTAGCGGCCTCCTTCACCTCCGCCGGCATGAGCGCCTTTCCCTCGCCCATCTCCGGTGAGATCTCTCAAGAATTCAGGCTCTGATACCAATTGTTGCCTGTGAGATAGAGAGAGAGAGAGTGAGAGAGGGGAGTGTGTTCCAAACAAATGGTTTGACTCAATTTTCTACTTAGTATTCCTCCCTTTCAATAGGGCCTGTGCAGGCGGGCTGCCTAAGTCAACTATCCTGTCACATCACTGTGATGTGACCGGTCAGACCCATACCCTGACTACTATGACGCGCCACTGTTGACTGGGTCACTGACTAAGATACACTGTAGGTGACGTTTAGCACGTCCTAGCTAGCTACCTACTCTGTACTTGATGCTGACGCATCACTTCAGGACACTGGCTATAGGACAAAAACCCTCGCACCCGATGAACCTGGCGACTGCCCTGACCCGAAACAGACTTCGGCTCAGGCTTACTACCTCGACTCGGGACAGACCCCACAGTCGGAACCCTCTAAGTTATCGACTCCTCCTCCACACTCGAAGGGATCGTCGACTGGACACACAAGCCTATTCCAACAATTGCGAGGAGAATCAATAATGGATGTTTGATGAGATAATACCTACTCACTCCTTTCCTAAATATAAGATTTTTTTGAGATTACAATATGGAATCCTATTCATAAGTTGATAACTGACCAGGAGCAGATAACATCATTGTCGATCCGCAGATAACATGTCCTATTCCTAAAGGTTGTGTTGCAATCCATGCCATCCAGAATTCCAGATAGCTCATAAAACATGTAGCATCTCAAGCAGGAATGTGTAGATGATTGATCACTAATAGTACTAGTAGTAAAAACTTAAATAAAGTTGCTCGAGTTATCAGGGAAATAAATCTCATCACCCTTGCTCCAAAGCTACCTCTTCTACTCCTGATTTGCCGTAGCGCCTAGGTCTTTAACCTCGCATATCCGTGCCCTCTAGAAAGTCTAGGCGTTCCTCCTCTTCACGTGACACGCGAAGTTGCTCCATCTTCCGAGCGACACGCCAAACCACGCTCATGCTTATGTCGTCCCTCATACACATGGGTAGCAATGAGGGATGCTTACCGCATAGCTTGCGAGCCAGGTAATCGTCTTCCATCGGGGGCTTGATGTTGGCGGCCAGGGCTTCCGCGCGCGCGATCTGCTCCAGGAGCGGGGCAGACTCGTCGAACTGGAAGGCGCTGAACCTCCATCGGGCAGCGTGGGAGGTCATGTCCACGTCGTAGGTGCGCGCCACGGCGTGCCACAGCTCCCTGGCCGTGGCGTGGCGGACGTAGTCGGGGAAGAGGTGGTGGGAGAGCGTGGCGAGGATGTGGCCGCGGCAGAGGGCGTCGTCGTGCGCCCACTGCTTCGCCGCCGACGCTCCGTCGGCGGCGGCCGGTGGGTCTTCGGAGAGCACGTGGGCGACGCGGACGGTGCGGAGGCGGAGGAGCACCGACTCCTTCCATCGGAGGTAACCCTCGGCGCCATCCAGCGGCTTGACCACCGTCGCCATTGCCAAGATAAATGGGTTCGGTAGATTGATTTGCCTCTTGCACCAAGCGGGCTATCTCCTGTGGTTTATGTATACTCGGGTATATAGAATCAGGTTACGAATCAATTACAGATCTCTTATTACTAACTATATCAAAGCCGGCCGAATCCGCGAGCTGTGAGCGCTCCGGTTACTGTAGAAGTGAACAGTGTTGAACAGTACCTGCCGCTGTTTTGCAAAAAAGCCACTGCGTTTTACTAAATTTGCACATAGGTCCTTCCACATATATACCAACCCCTAACCCTAAATCGCAAAATCCACTCATTTCCTCAACCTGCCGCCACCGCTTCGACGCCGCCGCCGCCCCCCAAGCCCGCCCCTCTTCCCCGTCGCCTCCTTTCGGCCTCCGTGCAGCCATGGCGGCCGAGCTGCCCTGCCGGTGGTCAGCCCCGCGTGCAGCGCCAGCTTCACCGTCGAGTCCTTCAGCGGGCCCCGACGCTCGCGGGTCGTGCCGCGCCCGCCGGCGCAGGCACCAGCGCAGCGCCCCGACGACGCTGGCTGCCACAGCGACTGAGCGTCGTCGGCCTCCGTCGTGGACGACGACGGCGAGGAGGCCGCCGCCGAATCAAACGCGTGGAGGCCATCCCGAGAAGAACGGCTAGCGGCTGGCCGCAGCGACGCTATCCACGAGCTGGAATCCACTCTCAAGGTGCGTCCTCCTTCGCCTCTCTCTCTCCATCTCTCTGTCTCACGTTCCTCTTCGTGGTTCTTTCTCAGGTTCCCTGACTTTCAACTGCTTGGAAGAGGCAAAAGAAGTGGCTGTCAGGGATTCCTCGCCCAGATCCACGTTTTTTTGGTTCAGTTCTTCAACTTCCCTGCCGATCTAGCTAAGGTCTGCTTCTCTCTCTATGAATGCTTCAATTTTTCCGTACAGCTCTGTTCCAGATCGATGGTACTGCACGCAGCCTGTAAATTCATGTTAAATCCATCGCAATCAGGTTACTCGAGTTAATCTAGGCCCACTCTTTGTTCCAGATCATACAGGCTGTTCCAGATTGATGGTACTGCACGCACTAATTCCACCCACGCTACAAGATGAGCTCTCTTCTACCTGTGTTTTGGATCGAATCAAATCTGGTCATGTGTTTTTTTTGCATCCACTCTTTCTTCTTCCATCCACAAGCTCGCATGTAAAATTGTAGTGTTTCCCCAAACTTAATCCCTATATTTCTCATGTTCTTTTTGTGCAATTTTTTTATCTCTGTGTAGATGCCCACAAGGTCTTTGATGAAAATCACGCCTGCTGTATGAGAAAGAACATATGTAATCTTTATGCTCCTTCGCTCAATTTGCAGTTTTTGTAATACAATATGTTTAACATTGTACTTTTGTTGCCTTCCTAATTACTTCTGTTGGTTTTAATATGGATGAACTAACAGGTGATGCATGGATATGTATTTAACTGATAGATGATCTCTATATTTGTCTTTGAACCAGGTAATTGATGATTTAATATTTGAGTATCTCATTTCACATGTGGCTATATAAATTAGAGCTAGAGAATACACAATATATTGTAATGCAGGGTTTCAGTATCTACAGTTTACTTTGACAACCATGTAGATTATCTTTTTCTAAATCATGCAGCCTATTTTAAGCATTCATATAATGGTCCTACTTGAAGATACCATATTGAACTACTCCCTGTTTTGTTCTCTAACCCAGGCCTTCTTGCGATGTTCACTGGTGTAGAAACTCACATGCATGCATGCATGCGAGAGTGCAGATTATATGATTCTTTGTTTAAAAACTATGATTCTTATTTATTCCTAACACACATGTATGTGGAGTGCAGATTATATCACCCAATCATAATCCGTATTAGCTATTCACATCTTGCTCCTAATCCCATGAGCTACTGTTGCACAATTCTGTACTAAAACTAAGGCGATTCAGTTCTTTGGTTAAATAGTATGGATTATGCTTGTGATAGCAAACGTTTGGCTTAAACACTGATCGAATTGAATTATTACCATGTGATCCTGCCATTAATCCTGCCATTAGACCACTTCGTTTTAGCTATTTTCCTATTTATATTATTTTGTTATTTACTTGATTTATTGGTGATGTAGGTATCCTTAAAAGAAGATGCTGACTGGCACGGCAGACATGCTAATAATGGTGGTGCTACCACCAGGATCTCAGGTTCCTCTCTCTCTCTCTCTCTCTCTCTCTCACACACACACACAGATCCACCTTTTGCTAATAATTCATATCTATTGTAGCCAAAGAAAAATAAGAGTAAAATTATCCTGGGCCTTTTTTTCATGACCGTTCTAGGACTAAGCAATTATGATCGTTATTTTTGTTGCTTGGTGTTAGATTACTAATCTGAACAAGATAATTATAATTAGAATTGTGTCACTGCATTATATAATGTACTTTTGCTGCATGGTGATGATTAATTATGAGAGTGCAGATAATGAGATTCTTCTCTTTTCATTAAGAGCATATTATAAGATGTTTTTTTTGAGTGATTGTGGGTTCCTTTATTGGTTTCCCGGATTCTGTTCGTTGGTATTCTATTTCAGATGCTAGAGTTCTAGGTCATTGTTGGTTCGTGAAATAGTATTGGGTAAATAGGAATTGTTTTCTTACATATATTTCTGTTGTTTGACTTATTATCGACGATTAATTATTATGTGTTTGTTGATGAGGACTGCTTAGTCTGCCCAATTCTAAACCGTTTCTTTAATCATACCAAATTTTTTTGATTATTTCATCAGGTTGGTGTGAAGGTTCAAATGAAGAGTGATTCCAACAAGGAAGCACAACCTGGGAGAGGGGCTTCTAATCCTTTTGGGCTTGTGCGTCTTGAACTGATAAGTTGAACTATTGTTCTATCATCGACTCGAAGGCGGGTCATTCAAGCAGGTAAATGCGAAACTCACTCATTAAGGCGTATACATCGGTCTATACTTTTTTGGTCTGATTAGATTGTTCTCATATCTTATCTATGATCATGCATTAATACTTGGGTTTTGAGTACAAAACTGTTACCTATTTTATCATGCATAGTGTTGATTATTCATTATGAGCTTGAAGTGAGATCGCATTATGAGCTTTAATTATTCCATCTTCAGGTGTAAATTGTTGCTCATTGCCAAGATTCAATTGTGTTTCTCCATTTCTTTCTTTTTTGCCCAGTGCCTTTACTTTCTTTAAAAGTCATGCCCCTAATTTGTATGATTCCTACTAAATTGTTTAGCTCTCCACTTTGTGTTTTACCCCCTCTGTTTAGGTGTGGTTGTGATGCAATGCATTATGCAGTTATATTTTACAGGAAATGCACATTCTGCATATGACATAATTAGCATCTGATGGATATGCCCGATGCTTTTGTAATGGAGTTCATTTCTCTCATCTAAAAAGTAATGATTTTAAATGTCAAATTTATCGTGCTGGCGTTTTGTTTGTCTATGTGCTTTCCTTGCATAATTGTGAGTTTCAGTTCTAAAAAGAGCATTTAATTGATGTTATTACTTCCCTTTATTACTCTCTTGCTATCATGCATTTCTAATATCTATTTTCCATAATATCTTTATTATCACCTAAATCTGTACCTGAAAATAGCTTGTGGGAATAGGGTCCATTTCATCTGCATCATGCATCAGAGATTTAGAACAGTGAGTGAGTTAAACTTCCTTACAGTAACAACTACATCAGCACTCCAAAATGAATTGAATTGATTTATTTCTGAGAAAATAATAGCATTTTGAGAAGTTGAAGGTATCCTTTATGCATTCCAAAACTATACAACATTCTTTAGCTTTTGGTTAGAAACAACCAGAAAAATAAACGGAACAGTTATAAATTGTAGTCATCATAATTTTGTTGGTTAAGGAATGTTGCCGCGCAGGAGCTGCTCTGCCCCACTGAGGAGAACACAGAGGAATCGCTGACAGGCACGGGCAACATTTTCTTTTGAGGAAAACAATCCAGGTGCTTTTCTTTGCTCACTAAGTAGGCTCTGCGTTCTCATGTTTTGTCCATGTTTTCCTTGCTTCTCATATTAATTAGCACACACAGTTTAGCTCTTGGTTTGTTGCACCTAGGTAGAAATAGGTAGTGGAAATCTGTTCCATCAAGTCGGCTTTCCTTTTGTGTCTCCCTTCAATAAGAATTGCTTTGTATGCATTTGTGATGCTTGCACGCTCATGGATCTGGAATTATACTCATTCAAATGTTGTTGTGTGGCCCGCTTCCTCTATCCCTCTCTATTCGGCTGTTTGATATGGTGATCTAAGCTCTACTCTTTTTCACCTCTCTAATAGTGCCTCGATGATGAGAAAAAAGAAGACCTAATTCTTATTGCGCCCTTTGATCTGGTGCAACTGTGTGTTTAAAAGCGAACTTGGGGTCAAGATAACTATGCTCTCATACACAAGATAGACTATTAATTGTTCACGTGTCTCCCATAATAATGTGATGATGTTCATACGATCCCTCTTATTTGATACCTCGGATTAGTTTGTAGCATTGTTAGTAAGACCACATTGTATATAGTTAGTACTAATTAATTCAATTCCATTGTTGTCTACAGGTTGACAACAATTACCAATCTGAAAAAAATAAAAGAGCTCAATATATTTGAATTGAACTTTAGTATGCTTTCCCTATCGACTCTTTATTTGTATTTTCATCATTTATGCTTATATGTAGTTGTCAGCGGATAGATATGGCATCAAACCATTGTACGAGATGTTTCACCTACTTCCACATATACTTCTTCATTAGTTCCTCTCAAATTAGTACGCAAGGTAGTCTTACTGATTATAAACTATGATGGTTCTGCTCTTTTGTTCAGTTGTGTTTTGCTTGCTTAGCTAGATGAAACTCCCCAAAACTAGGCCATGTATTTTGCAAGTTGTCATTCATATTGTTAATTATCAGATTGCATATGTATGTTCATTTGTTTACTGTTCAATGAATAATATAAAGTCAATTGAAATATACTTTGCTTCTGTAGTGATGCTCGGGATAATTCATGATAACCCCCCAGGTACAATTATGTTTGATGATATACATCGTACGGTTATAATTGGTGCACTATACACAATCTAACAATCGCACACGCTAGTTTCTTTTTTGATTTATACAACTTTCTACACTAAGCGAATTGGTATACAAGTTTCATAATTCTATTTGGAATAATCCGATGCTTTATTCACTAGTAGGGAAGTGCCTTTCTGTGGCGCACCAAAAACTGTTTCTGTGGCGCATGGTCGGTGCGCCACAGAATCCTCGCCACAAAAATATTATTTCTGTGGTGCACGGAACGATGCGCCACAGAAAGTATACAATTCTGTGGCGCACCTCCAGAATGCGCCACTAAATTATTTTCCATGCGCCACAGAAAGAATTTCGATTATTTCCTGTATTTGACAATAATGTATCTGTGGCGCACTTTGTTCGTGCGCCACAGAATATGGTGCGCCACAAAATTATTTACTGTGCGCCACTAAATTATTTGCCGTATATTATTTGCTGTATTATCGATTATTTGCTGTATTTGACAATAATACAGGTATATTACAGAATTTTTACAGAAAATAATAGAAACAGTAATATATTTTGACACAATATTAAAACAGACAGATAAATATGTACATCACCACTTAGAGCCCGAGATACATACATATATAGTGACAATTAAGTGCCAAATTAATTGTATAAAAGTTCATCTCATGTCACATAAGTCATAGTACAAATAAAGTTGTCATCGATTTCCCTCTGATGCAACCCTGGAGATGGATACAACGATGTGCCATTTCACCGTCTCTTCTTGAGTCGCCGCTGGAGTCTCTTCTTCTTGAGTCACCGCTGGGGTCTCTTGCTGGGTCGCTGACGGAGAACACGTCTAGCTCCACTCGTAGGATTGAGCCTTCTGGTGTATCGGCTCCGGGAACGGTTTATAGCGGTCTTTCGTCATCCACGTCCTCATGTCATTTTGCTTGTCTAGGCATTCTTCGATCTCCCACTTAGACAACCCTGGAGATGAATTGGGATATATATTTGATTAATAATATAAATAGAGTATGATTTATTCATCTAATTAAGTGGATAAATCTATAATAAAGAAAATAAAAAAGCACTTCTATCGAGTGAGGCAAGGCTTTTTTTTTTTACAATACATCCTACCTCTGGCGTTGTGTAAGGACCCCCATGCTTCCATGACATCTTCCAAAATGATTAGCGATAACTGCCTCTGGATGCGATGGAAGTCTTCTCTAAGCTCAGAATCGGTGATTTCCCCCGTATTTTTGCTCCATTCTTGGAGACTAGATGGCCACCCTTTAATGTGATGGAGGACGTAGAAGGCATCCTTCACGCTGCCAGTCGCATGTTTGATGCAATGGAACCCGGTCCCATGCCAGAAAATGTGTTTGTTGTCCTTCGTTAAACGTTCCCCATTCTTTTCTTTGTGGAAGTGGCCTCCCTTTTGGGCATAGCCCTCGAGAGCCTCATCGAGAACACCCTTTATTCTGGTGTAGTCTTTAAGACTCCCCGAGTCGAAATAAGTGGCAACGGACCACCTCAGGCTTACGACGATGAGTACTGCGTACTCGTCACTGCTCAACACAATTGAAACGGAATGTTGGAAAGGATCAACAACGGAAGAAATCTATAAGAAAGCATAAGATACGACGGCGGCGACCGGATGTGTACTTACTCGGAAAAGAAAGGAATAAGAAAGCTGTTCTTATCCTTGTTGTTCAGCATGAGTCTCTGGAGGAACTTCGTGGCCTTGGCCCGTGTCGTTGATCCTTCCACCAGCAGGCTGTCACGCATGTAGTAGGGATCCACTACCTTGATGTACGGGGTATTATCTCTCCTAATCCTCATCGCCTGGTTGAGCGCGTATAGGCGGACCAAGTTATAGTCCAGCCGTCTAAAGTGAAACAGCCTGAAGACGTCCTCGTACGATATGAAAAACAGATCTGCGGGGGTTTCATGGACGAACTCGGCCAAGTCTTTTGGCACCTTGACAGTGAACACCGGGTAATTTGGATTATCTTCTTGAAGAAGGTTGCTCTCTCGCATCAAGATAGCATTTTGCAAAGAGAGCATGCATCCGTCTGCGAGGTGGAGCAGCTCCCGAGACAGGATCGGTTGACCAGCTTCATGAACTCGGCTCAAGCCATCCGCACGGGGTGATACCATGTCTTCATACCCCCGGATAGTCGTCTTAGGAGCTGGCTTACTTCTCTTCCTGTGCTTCTTCTTCTTTACCTCTGGGGATGCTGGGGGTGCATCTTCTGTAGTAGGCACATTGATTGAGTACTTGTTGGAGCCGAAGCTGATCACTGGGGGAGGCCCTTTTCTCCCTCCCTCAATCCAAACCCTGACAGACTCACAGACGGTAGTAAAGATCGACGTGAACGTCGTTGTAACTGCCTGTGCGATGACCGTCTGAATCATACTATTTTCCTCTATCGGTTCCTCGCCTCCTGTTCGAGAACCCCCGGCCTCGTTATTGTCAGCCATGTTCGTCTCACCTATAAGAAAAAAATATCGAAGTTAGTACACCAAATATAAGAAAAAATGACTTAATTAAGTACTAAGATACACGGCCCATGCATTAGTCGCAATACCCCATATGTCTTGTTTTTAGCAAAGCCATGCCAAAATTCACGAAAAATTTCGGCATGACCTTTGCTAAAAAAGGGACATATGGAGTACCCGAATTTGCTGGAACGGAAGTTAATCGACGTTCCGGCAAACTCAAGGGCCTCATGGGTACCTGCAGACATTTCACAAGTTCCGGCAAACTCAAGTGCCTCATGGGTACCTGCAGACATTTCACAAATCATGTTGCCGGCATCTCCGGTCGGCCAACAACAAACACATATCCACATCTGCCGGCCGACAACAAACACAATACCACATCCACATCTCCACATGTCCTATTTTTAGCAAAGTCATGCCAAAATTCACGAAAAAATTCGGCATGACCTTTGCTAAAAAAGGGACATATGGAGTACCAGAATTTGCTGGAACGGAAGTTAATCGACGTTCCGGCAAACTCAAGGGCCTCATGGTTACCTGCATAGATTTCACAAATCATGTTGCCGGTATCTACGGCCGGCAACATCCACATACACGACACGCTGGTCGGAACACAAACAACCACGACACGATGGTCGTGGTAGCACAGAACACATTGTCACCGGGTTAACCAATAGCTCACCAAAGGGGAACTGTAGTTGAGTAGATAGTTGATGTAGTCGAAGCCGGTGTGGTCTGCACAAGAAAAAAAATAAGAAAATTCACATCCATATATATCTTCATTTCCTTTAAAAAGTACCAACTTTGGAGCATTTCTAAAGCATCAAATCTTGATCCTATTTCACATTAACCCTCATGGATCTCTTGTACTAAGTTAGTACTTCATAATTAACCCCAGAAATAATTTTTTGAATACATCTAGAACCTTAATTGAAGGCATTTTTGTAGGTATGTTTAAACAGTGACCATATTTAACTTAGCAAAATTTTAAATTTTTTTGGTCTCCAAAATTTTCCTAACACCACTAGCACCAACTAGAAGCATTAGCAACTACTTGCAGCAAGAACTCAACAACCAAATGAATTAAATTCCGTAAAAATATGGGTTTGGCATTTGACCAAACACCTTGTGTGCAGGTGTGGAGGGGAGGGAGAGGGGATGGAAGGAGCAGCACCTCGGGGAGGGGATGGTGGAGGGGAGGGAGAGGGGATGTCGAGGGCGTCGGCGGCGTCGAGGTGGCGGGCCGGTGGCGAGGATGTCGGGCGTGTTCCAGGGGCGGCGAGGCGTCGGGCTCGGGCGCTCCAGGGCGGCGAGGACGCGGTGGAGTGGCTGTCGGGGGAATACTTTCTGGATTAACCCACGGCCCAGTGCGACTTAACTTACTCGCACGGACGAAGGCCCACTTGGGAACAAGCCCAATATTGAACCGCCATAAGGGAAAGATCTAGAAGACATATCCCGGAGGACGTGAAGACCAAGTAGTCTCCGAGTAGGCCTCTGTGGATGTATTCCTTATGGGGAAGTTTCCTTTTGTAAACCTAGCGAGCCTCTGTGTATATAAAGAGGACTCGCAGGACTTAGAGCGAGTCAAGCTATCAAGCCCCAAACCCTAGCTCATTCTCCATGGAATTAAGCCGCGCCTTATTGAAAAGGTCGAAGCATCTCCAGGATGTTGGGTTGAAGAACTGCCAGCAGTATTGTGGAACTTGTGAACAACCCCTAACAGATCCACAGGATTTACACCATATTTCATGGTCTATGGAGCAGAAGCAGTCATGCCCAGCGATATCATACATGATTCACCAAGAGTTGCGGCTTACATCGAGACAGATAATGAGATAGCTCGGCAAGACTCGGTGGACACATTAGAAGAGGTTAGAGACTTGGCAGCATCAAGGTCAGCAGTATATCAACAAGACTTGCGACGCTATCATGCCAGACGCATCAAAACCGCACCTTTCAAGAAGGCGACCTAGTACTGCGACTTAAACAAGATCACAAGGGAATGCATAAGCTGTCCTCTCCATGGGAAGGACCCTACATCATCAGCAAGAAGCTAAACAATGGGTCGTACTACCTGCTGGATGTAAGGGAAGAAAGCAGCGAACGCCATGATTTTGAGGATCGTCTCGAGGCACCTCGCCCTTGGAACGTTGCACACCTTCGACCGTACTATACATAAGAAAAGGCTAATCAGAGCCAAGCATCATCCTTTCCAGCTTTATAGCTGAGTATCATCACAACCACTCAGGGCTAGAACTTCAACTTTGGTCGCCACCCAGGCGCGACCTATGCAACATCTGATCGCCACCTAGGCGCGATCGACCCTTGTATCAGAAACCGGCTGCCACCTAGGCGCGGCCGTAAACTTTGTATCATCTCTGGTCGCCACCTAGGCGCGACCGACCCCATGTATCACCATGGATCGCCACCTACGCGCGATCCAACCCTATGTATAACACTCAGGTGCCACCTAGGCGCGACCTTATGTGTCATCATAATCAAAGCTTATCATAGCTTAGCCTATCATGGCAACATCATTATGTTTCTTGGGGTCTTTGTTACCCTGAAACAGCCGATTTATTGGCAATTATCAAATTTACCTTAAGTTGGATTGCTACTCGCATTATGTGGCCAAAGTACTGGGGTGTGGCGTCAATCGAGCTTGATTGCCTATCATGGCCGCTCTCGACCCTGAACACACATATTCCTGGGAAATACTGAGTCGCGCGAGTGCCCACTTAAGGATTCAGATGGCCTAACTAGAGGTCGATGTACTGCTTATAGTACGACAACACCAAATTACAATTACTTGTATCTTAACAATTGTTTCATTCATGATATCAAGTTACAGGTGATGATCTTCAGAGTTCTCTGAGAAGAATTGAGATGATTACCACATAACATCCTCTCAATCCTTGGGGGCTATATCATATTATCATCAAAAATTTGAAGATAGATCGTCATCAAGTTCTGAAGCCATCGGGATACTCTAAACAAAGAAGCTCACGAAGTCAGATGATCTTCCAGGTGCGAGTCAAGACCAAACTTGCACAATTATAAGCCGCGAAATAAGGAAAAGCGCGGCCTAAGCATTCAAGATCAAGACATACTATGAAGTTCAGGCCACGCTTGGGGGCTAATGTCAGGGGAATACTTTCTGGATTAACCCGCGGCCCAGTGCGACTTAACTTACTCGCACGGACGAAGGCCCACTTCGGAACAAGCCCAATATTGAACCGCCATAAGGGGAAAGATCTAGAAGACATATCCCGGAGGACGTGAAGACCAAGTAGTCTCCGAGTAGGCCTCTGTGGATGTATTCCTTATGGGGAAGTTTCCTTTTGTAAACCTAGCGAGCCTCTGTGTATATAAAGAGGACTCGCAGGACTTAGAGCGGGTCAAGCTATCAAGCCCCAAACCCTAGCTCATACGGCGAGTACCAGATCGGATCGCCTCCATTGTAACACCTCGATTATCATATCAATACCAATCTAGGGTAGGCAGGAAGTAGGTCTTTTACCTCACATTGAGTGGGCCGAAACTGGATAAATCTGTGTTGATCTTTGTTCCTGCGATCCCAAGCTCGGAGACGCTTGACTCGCGTAATCCCACACCTATGAAGTCATCATGACACCTGACGTGACAAACCCACGACAGTTGGCGCCCACCGTGGGGCCTGCGGTCAAGAGCGTCACGTTCCGCGCAGGATCCATGAAGGGAGCTGAAGATCTTGTTGTTGGCCGTATCATCACGGTCAATGGCACACCCCTCATCGACGATTCAAGCTGGGGGCCGGAAGCAGATTATTTGGAGACCGGCCACGTCATCCCGTTCGGATCCATCAACGTCTTCTGTCGGCTTCATCGGTGGCAGGTCCGTTAGATCGGTCCAGGAAGGCGATTCAGTAGAAGAAGTCGCCGATGACGGGGAAGAATCCGTGCAAAGCATGGACTCGCAAGAGTTTGGGTCCATCATACCTGCCTTTGGAGAAAGTTGCTGGGGTTACCCACCAGAAATCACATCGTCACCAGATCAAGAGATGGCACAAGTCGCGGTTTACATGGCCGGAGGAGCAGGTGCGTCAGGAACTGCTGGAGAAACCGAGGCATCGGCACCCCCAAGCAACCCACTTCTTGTCCCTGTGTCAGCCACGAACGCCGCCCTCCGTGCAACAGAAATTGAGGCCGACAGGGCCGAGCTCCTGTATGAGGTTCGAAGGATGGAAGAAGAGCGCCGCAGGCTCGATCAGATAAACCAAGGAATCCAACAGGAGCGGCAGAGAGTAGCCACGCTGGCTGCGACTCAACAACAGGTTGACCCGCAAACACAGTTGCGTGCGACTCAACCAACAGTGGAAATCCCGCTCACTCCAGCCGCAGGGACGGGAATCCAGACGACTGCGGAAGGAAGGGTACCAACAAATCAAGAGACCCAGCAACGACCAAGGAGATTTCACACCCCACAGGGCCATTACCAGAACCCTGTTGATAATATGTATGCTGCGGCTAATATCTTGACTCAGATGGTACCAACAGGCGATGACCCGGTCAATGCTGAGGCGCGGCGCGCGATTCAGATGCTAAGTACGGCAGTCCTGCAACAAGCCAATAGGACGGAAGCCGAAGCACAGCTGCCCCTCGTACCAGCCAATCACAGGATTACAGCAGAAAGAAGCGTCCAGAGCAGGCCACCAGAGGACGTGTCAGGAGTCGCACAGAGGCAGCAGATGCAAGTCGCAGAAGCGCAGGCGAATGCACCATTGATGCAAAAGCAGCCCGCAGGTAACCCCGCAGGCGCGCCACAGCCCTGTCCTCGCGACTCAAGGGACCGGCGTGTTTCACTGAGAGGATCAGATTGGAACCTTTTCCTGAAGATTTCAAAGGGCCACGCAAGGTGGCAAACTATAATGCCAGCATGGATCCAACCACTTGGCTCAACAATTACGAGATGGGCATGAGCATCCTAAACGCATCTGAAGAGATCTGCGCACGCTACCTAAACATGATGCTAGAAGGAGCAGCGCACATATGGCTGCAAAATTTGCCTCCCAACTCTATAAATACTTGGGAGGAACTGAAGGATGCCTTCATTAAAAACTTCCAAGGAACTTGCAAGCGACTCTGCAATATAGAAGATTTAGAGCGTTGTGTCCAGAAG
This sequence comes from Poa pratensis, assembly GCA_947311845.1. Taxonomy (NCBI): domain Eukaryota; kingdom Viridiplantae; phylum Streptophyta; class Magnoliopsida; order Poales; family Poaceae; genus Poa; species Poa pratensis. The sequence goes on from CAMZMU010000085.1 coordinate 69,119,480, forward strand.
GAAGGCGAGTCAAGTCGCCATTGGATGAAAAGGGTGGCAGAAATAATACACTCCTCAGATAATATACCACCAAGCTCAGCCGTCCTGGTGATGGAGAAAAACTGCAAGTTTGAGCCGCTGATTCATAAGCTGGGTCGCATGAAGGATAAAGTCAAGAGCCTCAGCGAGGTGATGGCTGCGGCTAACAAATATGCTAGCTCAGATAAAACCAGAGACGCGTCGGACGGAGAAGAAGAGGAGGTTGCTGCAAAAGGAAAGAAAAACTCCAACAAGCCCCAGCAGCAGCAAACGAGCCACAACAACACGAGTCAAAACAAACGCAAAAGCGAAGATGGTCACTCAGGGCTCGTAGCCAATACGCGTGGAGGATTCAGAGGCCAGCGTGGAAGGGGTCGAGGATACGGCTCCCGGCCAATCAATATGCAAGAAGTGTTCAACCGGCCATGCGACCTTCATGCGACAGGTGATGGACGGCCAGCGGACCATACCAAGGCGCAATGCCATTATTACAAAAAGTGGAAAGAAGAGAGCCAACACAACGGGGGTAATACCCATGAAGGAAACCCTAGTGCGGCTCATAACACAAACATTGGGCAGCACGGCGCGAGTAACCCCAGGCAGACGGGGCAGTATCACACAATAGTTATCGATACCTCCAAAAGAGAAGAGAAACTGAGCCGGAGAAGTCAGCAGGTGAACGCCGTGATACCAGCAACACCCGCTTGGTTAAGGTGGTCGGAATATGCGGTAACCTGGAGTCGCGACGACCACCCGCCACAGGTACGGGAACCCGGCAAGTTGGCACTGGTGGTGGCACCATACGTTGCAGGATACAAGCTGACCAAAGTGCTTATGGATGGAGGAAGCAGCATCAATATCTTGTACTACGATACTTTCCAGCGTCTAGGACTCAAGGATTCCAGCCTGCAGCCCACGTCAACAGTATTTCACGGCATTGTCCCAGGAAGGTCCGCACGACCAGTGGGGAAAATAACCCTAGGGGTAACTTTTGGAACAGAAGAAACTTTAGAAGTGAATTCCTAAGCTTCGAGGTGGTAAAATTCCAGAGCCCATATCACGCCTTGTTTGGAAGGACGGCCTTTGCTAAGTTTATGGCCAGGCCATGCTACGTGTACCTACAGTTGAAGATACCAGGACCAAAAGGGGTCATCACAGTGTACGGAGATAGAGAAAAAGCAATAGAATGTGAGAAAGGAGATGCGGCTTTCGCAGAATCCGCCTGTGCCGCGGAAGAGCTAAAAGGTTATAAGTCGCAGGTGGATCCAAATGATATGAGTGTGGTTACCATGCCATCTGCCGAGCCACCAATGAAATTCAAAGCGGCCCAGGACACTAAGCAGATAAATCTTGTTCCTGGCGACTCATCCAAGCAAACTAGCATTGGAGCACACATGGAAGAAGAGCAGGAGAAAGCCCTCGTCGCTTTTCTCCAGGAAAATAAGGACATCTTCGCATGGAAGCCGTCAGATATGCCAGGGTGTGGCGCCCCGACCCGGCTGTTATACAGTGATGCTGTGTGTCACCGGTTAAGCGATACAACCGGAGGTTACGGGTTTACCAATCCCCGGCCAAAACCTTTGGCAGGCGTTGCTGGGTACACCTCACTCCAGACAACGCAACACCCCGATTGATGCCTTAACACAGGCACAACTATCAAAGCATAATAGTAAGATCAAGACTTGTGGAACAACTGGCACATCACAGACTCTACGACACAAAAGCATTATAGTTCAACTCTTATAACAGAGAAAGATAGCAAATGACAACCAGAGGTCACAGACCCAACATTACATCAAGCGGAAGCGAATTAGGTTGTTCTAAACAACAAGATCCAACATATGGCCTAAGAGGCCTACAGATAAACATCACAACGCCAGCTGTTCCAGGATGTCCCAAGCTGCCACCTGGGAACCCCAGACTACTCGTCGATGTCCACAAAGAACCCACCTTCGAGGTCGGTGAAGTCCTCCTCTGAAACAAAACAAACGACGTTGAGTTCGACGAACTCGCAAGATTAAGAGCTAATATATGCTCGATGAGGCTTTCAAAGTTATATGGCTCTTTTGCATAAAGCTAATTTTATTTATGAAGAACATAGCTCAAAGGCATCGACTAATCAGAATATTTTCAAAAAGAGGTAAGAAGTAACTCTTCCTTTCATCACCTTACTCAACATCAACCACTGTACCTGTTTATCAAAGGCACCTCCCCGAATCACCCTCGAGGAAGCTCACCTTGCAATCTTGAAATGGTACCTCTAGTACCCAGTTTTTAATCATTCCGTTAAGGTTATTCTATGATCTTATCGTCCTTTCCCAAGTTGTCCGTAACCGTGGACACGGCTTTTCGAAAAGATTTAACCCTGCAGGGGTGCACTGTGTTTACCTTCGGTACCGCCCGGCCCATTGCCTACACGTAGCTCTCTTCCGGGGAAAGCCGGCTGAGTGGGAACGGTTACAACCTTTACCTTGTTAAAGACTAACCCAGGATCATCAGTGAGGAAGGAGCAGCGGATCATCAACACCCTGCCCCGTGGCCACTCATTTTCCTAGACACCACCATCCTCATCCCAGTTCATACCACCATCATCACGCACGCGCAAATGGAAGCTCAAACTAGAGGACCCTGGCTAGTCCCGCTCAAGTTAGTCGGTCGACGAGGGCTCCATATACCCCACCGAATGGAAGCGCGCTCATTCTTGGTTCAAGAGGTAAGAACTCGCACCTAGGCGGCGAGAGTGAGACAAAACACCACCATACCAAAGTGGCCTCTCATCCCCACCTTTAAGCATCTTATTACCTGTCACCACAAATCCTCCACCATCATCTGTACATCTCATCACCTGTTTTCAAATCATGAAACATCCACCGGACTGCTAAGCATCTTAACTAAGCATGGCTAAGCATCAACACTGCATAGTTAATTATTTCAGGCCAACAGTACAATCCTATGGATAATAGGAGGGGAAACAGGTAATTGGCATCGGAACTTAATGCAACTATAGGATACTCTAATCCAACAAAAGTGACATTTGGAACCGCATGCAATATTATAGTGGAGAAAATATTTGCGGAAAACATAGGATAAGATATGCTCAGAGGGGGGATTACGCTTGCCTTGATCAACGTGCGGGTAGTACGTCTCTTCGGGGTATTGTGGAGTACCCCCGGTTGCTTGATCTAGCGACAAACGAAACACCGGAAGAAAACAATTCAATCACCACTCATATGCTTGACAAATGCAATGCGCAGACCTGATGACATGACCAAATTAAAGTGTTGAACTTATTAGAATCTCTTTAGCAAGTTCGACCAATTTTAAATGGGGAGCGGGAATTAATTATTCCTCCCTAGAGGAAAAAATATTGTTCTACAATATTTTTAATGCTTTCCTGTGCTTAACATAAGATGAACATGTATGAAATGATGCCACAATTTAATCCATAATTTATGAGCATTTTGGTGCATCACACCATTTTATAATGCAGCGATGAAAATTATTACCCCTTTAACTTAACAATTTAAATAAGTCCTTTTATTTAGTTTTGGTTTCCACTTTTAACTAAGTCATGGTTATAATTTAAATTCAACACAAAACAAACATTTGGAACTAAATTAGAAGAGGGGAAAATAAACAGGAGAAAAATTTGTACTGAGCAAAATCGGAATCCGAATTTAATTAATTCGGATAATCTGAGTGAACAGTGTATTTCGAGAATTTGGCTAAGGACTTAAAATTTTTGGTACTGACAAAAATCGGAAAATCCGGTTCAAACTCCACTCGGAAAATCCGATCGAACCCTGGCTCGAAATTTTGGCTAAGGACAGAAAGAAATGGGTACTGGACTGAATCGGAAAATCCGATTCTTTCCGAACTCGGATTATCCGACGCCGGCGAAACGAGCAGCGCGCACAAATCACGTCCACTGCGACGGCGCCGTGTGGAGGCAACGGCGACCCAGAGCGAGGGGGAAGAACGGAGGGAGCGGGGGTGGAGCAGCAGCTCACCCTGAAGACGCGAGCGTGCTTGGGGAGGTCGAGGACGGTCGGCGGCGGCGGCAATCGGCCGGCGAAGCGGCGGCGGCGGCGCTGGTGGAGAGGAACGGGGCGGCGACGGCGAGGTAGGCCAGCCCGGCTCGATTTCTTTGGTGGGGAGGAAGAACTCGACCCGGCGGATCGATTCCCCCAGGCGGCGGTGCTCGAGGTGGGCTATGGCCGCGGGGAGCAGTGGTCTGCGGCGGCGGCCATGGCGGCTAGGTCGCGGTGCGCGGGGAGAGGGCAGGGGAGAGCTGGAGCAAGGGAGAAGGGGAGAAGAGGGGGGCCCGGTGCTTGTCCTCCTTGTGAGGGGGAGGAGAAGGGGGCCCTGGGCACGGCGTGCTCGCAGAGCACGCCACGGTGCCATGGCGCTCGCGGGAAAACGGGGAGGTGAGAGAGAGATGAGAGTTTTACATTTTGGTCCCTGGAAGTTTTGAAAACATCACAGATTGGTCCTTTTCAGTTCTGGCTGCATAGTTTCTGAATTATCTGGGTCACTTTAACATTTCCAAAAATTGTGCAAATTTTTGTGTAGCCTCCTTGTGCCTTGGGCAACCTCCCATAAAATTTTTTAAAGCAATTGGAGTCCA